>JBBPTG010000025.1:0-228856 GCA_038093975.1 Chalciporus piperatus
ATTCAGTGGGCCCAGTAGCCATTCTTTCGCCATTCGTCGGTCCATCTTCAGTGGGGGAACAGACCCACCTGGCTCACGTTCAGGGGCTCATAATCATTGCATTTCATGCAGTTCTTGAACGACGAGCGCTCTGATCCGCAGCTTGCAGTCCGAACAAGGCAAACCTACCGCGTCTTTCATCGGTCCGTGGGGAATGCTACGCATCGTTTGGAGTAAAAGGAAGCAGTGCCGGAGGTACGGGATCTCGTAGTCTTCCGTAGGTAGCAGGAAAATAATCGTTCCTACTCTTCTAAGAGATCTCGAGGGATGAGCCAGTACCAATCTGAATCTGGCTGCGACGAGCGCGGAACGTTCCACAGTGCCAAGATATTGACATTGCCCTGGAGCAGTGCAGGGACTCCTGGCTGACCTGGCAGTGGCATACGCTCAGGCATCCCATCCCATCAGTCCATTGCCGGGAGTCGGGACAAGCCCACTCCCAACTGCGAGCATCGCATCTACTGCGACTATCTCGGACCACCTCCTCGTGCTCGCAACCAAGACCCGTTCAACAAGTTCGGTGTTCGAATTCGACGTCTCGAGATCCGAGTTTCCGGCTCATCAAGCCCCATCCGAGCGATCGTGTTGAAGTTGGTTCAAGGTTTTGTGGTCGTGCGTTTCCGAACTCCGGCCCCGGCCTTCCGGGACGAGAAGAAGGCAGTGGCTGCCAGCCTGAGTGGGAGAATATTCGGGATCATCGATGGCGCGAGACTGTTCGCTCGAGTTCAAGTTCTCTCCCGACGCGTGCCAAGAGCCTCGGTTCGGATCCTTGGGAGTCCTGGGGAATGAGATTTGCTTGAATCGAATGAGGACTCGGATCCAAGAGTCCGTCGAATTAGACAAGCGAGCCGGATCACTGGACACTGTGGGAAGTAAACTCACTGGTATTCATGTAAAATATCAATGCAACCACGGAATTTCATTGATATACTCGCGGAAAGCCTACTCAACAGTTTTCAGTGAGTACACTGAATGCCACCAGTCAGTGTGTTTTGGAGCATCTCGCTCACCCGACATGCAGAAAGACACTGAACTTCAATGCCACCCCCTGTTGCAAACATGAAAATCAATTATGTATCAACTACGTGATCCCTCTGAGCTATTCCTCCAAGTCGGCAATCTCCCCCTCGTCCGAGCCATCTGATTCCTCATCCAAGTCGTCAGATCCCTCATCCAAGCTGTCGAATTCTGCCTTGTCAGTGGGTACAAAACTACTTTCCGCCGCAATGAGGCTCTACTCTCCCGATGATCAATCATGGCTTTACGTAGGACTTCGAACTAAATTTGAAGAACCTTTACTAGTAACCCGAAGTTATCATTCTATAAATTGGCGATAGGGAGGAAGATTGTCACTTCGCGAAACAGTATCGACATACCAAATGTCAAAGCACCCTCAACCATGTTCTCCCCTACCCACAAACGAGCGACAAGCTTGAACCGCCGATACTCGATCTTGGCGAACATTCTGGCAGGGACAGGCACAAACGCCACGACATACCACCCCCACATCCCGTCGCCGTCTATCATTGCGCCCACGTCTTTGATACGTGTATGCCGTCCGAGTCGGGGTCTATTTCAGCCGGTTTGTCAGTGGAGGATGTAGGGACGTCGACGCGTGAGCCTTTGTAGGCATAACCTCGATCGATGGGGAGGGTGGTGCAGACGATCTCGATATGGCGTACGTCAGCGAGTAAGAGGATGTCGAATGGTTGGGCTGAACATCGCAGGGTGGTAATCGATCTTGCAATCCATCCATGACTTGTTTGAAAAGTCGCGCGCGAGTGTCACGTGACCGTGTTGAGTCAGCCACCCTTTGTACCTACGCTTGCTCGCTCACTTCCTTACCTCGGCCACACCACCATTTTCCCCCAATCACCACCAGCCCCATTACTACCCCACCACCAACCTCACCCAGTAACCCAACAACAAAGATCATCAACACCGTGACCCGGGTGAGTCACCCCACTCGCCTGACTTGACACTTTAAAAACTGCACCCAGCACGCTCTGCCAAATGCAGCGTGAAAAAGTTCCGGAAACACCTCCCAAACCCAGCCCGACCCTCTTCATCAATACGCGCACCACCTACCTCACCCGGCAACCCAAAAATGAAGATCAGCAACATTGAGTGCTGGGGGCTCTGAACATCAAGCGGCGAAAAACGGTACAGTCGGACATCCGGGAGATCCAACACACTGGCAAGACACACCTGCCGCGATCACCAGCTCCTCATCGCAGAGCAAGCCCAAATGATCGAGGGCCAGCACCTGCCGCACGAACAAAGGGGAGTAACGGATCGCGACAACGTTATCCTCACACCTACAGACTATTTCTCCACTGGTAAACCACATTATTCCTTCCTGTCTCTCTCGCTTGTTCCCCTCGCCATATAGCCTGGATCAATTTCCATATCAAATATATATTTTCTGGGACGCGTACAAAAGAGCATGTTTTTAAGTGGGCTTGTGGTTGATATTCGATGGTAACATTCACTCTTAACCGGCAATTGTTTCACTGGAATTAAGGCCATATATCACTCGTAAAACACTGTTCTCGACAATAATTTTCACCTACCATGGAAGAGCCGGCGCCGGGGTTGACCTGGAGCCCAACCATTCAGATTATCATCTCCCCCCAAGAAGGGATACTAGTATACGACTGTCATCTCAATGGAATGGGCCAATGACAATTCGCAATGTGTTATGACGATGGTGAGGTCGCGAAACATTTGGGTAGGATTCGAAGACGGATCAGAACCACAATTATCCAGCGCTAGTGACTCCACAAAGGTCGACGTCCCATGGGTAGACCGGCACGTCTCCAGTACCGGCATGTCCTTCGGCAAAAGGTCCAGACCATTGACGTAGAAGTGGATTCTGAGCTCCATCAACTGACTGATGTGAAGGTAGTAAGAATTTAAAGGTTGCCTCTCTTCGGCGTAGCTCAGAATGCACTGAGTGGTAAGTATGGTTCGCCATCAGGGTCATCATCTTGTACTCAATGAGGAAGGGAGACGAGGTGTCTTATTGTTTCATGAGGGGCACGCACCTTTTGCAGCTATATAAGTGCAGATGTCAGTTGCTGTTAATTGCCTCCTGCTGAAGCAAGTGCCAGGCCAAGGCAAACTCAAGGCTGTTCGAAGCACCGCTGCAATTCACTTGAAACATTTCCGCCACTACACGTTCGTGAGTCGGATCTTCTCCCCTGGGTGAAGCAAAGGGTTAGGATGAAGACGCTCGTTCAAGGTTGTTTACTAAGGTGGTACGCCCAGGATAAAGCGAGGTTCCGGGAGCAAACCTTTGGGCACGCTCATTGGAGTCCAAGCTTTGCTCTAGTCGAGATATATATGTGGCGTCACGGCTGCGAGTATCACAGTATTGTACATGGGTATCGAGACAAACTCTCAGTGTGCAGTCCGTAAAGATGCATGAAAGCCTAACCAAGCGAAAGATCGTGACTGTCATGAAGACAAAGTTCCAACCCCACATTGCAGTCATAGTCGATCAATGACCTACGCATCGCATAGATGATCTTCTGCTGCGGGCTCAGGCATACAGCGTGTTCATTTCAACCTTTGGAAGACGACAATCCCTCGTTCCTAGGAGCCGAATCATACCTCAAAACCACGAAACGAACATAATATGCGATACTAGCTCTCACCTGCATGACGAAATGGAAATCCGCCTTCTTTTTGACCCCACCACATCGTAGGAGACCACTCGTCTATCAAATTTGCAAGAGTCTGGACGTGTCCATATGTGGCCGGTTGTGGTCCTTTCGGTCGGTATAAAGAAATAAAGATGAACGTCAGGGAGAACACCAAAAGCGCGCCAGAATAGTTGAGGATCTATCGATCGAATGGTGTCAATGGGGCATGTAACAAATGACATGCATAACTCTTACCTGGAATGGGAACATACTGACGGCGATGGCTGTCAGGAAACCATCCTGTGCCGTTCCAGCTAATCCGATTGCGAGCCCGAGCATCCAATCTATTGTCCGTGACTGATAAGTAAGCTCCAGATGAGTTAACAAGCGTGGTTTAACTCACGGAGCAGAGGCTTCGAACAGAGTAAAGCAAAATTGAGAGGACGGCCGAAGACGGGAGCCAAAGGATGCATCGAGATGGTCGTACCCTGAGGCGTCGCCGCATTTCTCCATACCCGTTCGTCGCGAATGACGTTGGCAACAAGCTCCGAGCAGTGGAGGACCAGCGTCAGAGGTCCTTGTATGCACGCCATACTGCTATAGTACAAAACCCAATACCAATACACCCCACCTCTCGTGAGGGGTATGGAATACGCGACGACGTGCGACTGAGCTTGCGGGAAGAATGACCACGATTGTATGGCATGAAGGATGTCGGGGTCGCTGATGCTCATTGTGGTGATACCCCACACAATACAGCCGACCGTAAGCACGCAAAGCGTAAGAACAACCTTTCTGACGCTTGGATGTGCTCGCCACGCGGACGGCTGTGTTCGCGATGCCATCGCCGGGCCACGAGAGGAAGTGTCGCCGACACCATGCATGCATTGTCCCGGCTCCGGAAGGATGCGAGCGTGATGCACGAGCGCAGCGGTGATGTCAAACGGAGAGGAGCTCCACGTCAAGATGTCGGCAGATCGCATGCTAAGGAGTGCGATAAATGCTTGTAGCAGTAGGGAAACGCCCAAGACTATTAGGGGAACGTCGCTGACGCATATTGCGAGGCCAGCATCCGTAACACCGCTTGAAGATTCCATGTTGACTGATAGGGTCACGAGCAAACTTGAGCTGTAGGAGACGATCAATAGGATCGCCATCACGAGATTGCATAAGGTGCCGTTGGGGTTGAATAAGCCACTCGCTGCAGAAAGCAAGCGAAGGTTCGTATTGAAGCGTAGGCGCTGCTCGGTGGCAAGTGCAGAGCGTAAGGCGATCGCGTGAACGAAACCGATTGCTTCGGTACAAGCTGTGACCATCAAGTTAAGCCCTAGACAGATGAGCTCCTTCTCCCAACTGTTCCTGAGAGATACCACCACCACTCCGGAGGATATCGCATTTTTGGACAGGAAAATCATGACACCCTCGAAAATGCAGGCCCAGCCGAACACGACGGCGAACCCGACCCCCACGAGGCCAACTTTGCGAGATAGATTGCTCCGGTCATAGAATTCGGGGCCCGTAGTTTGTTTTGGCTTGAAGTAAACCGGCTCAAAGGCAGTTGTTGCAAGACTGTATCTGCTAGAGTGTGTCGAGGGAACATGCATGTCGTTGAAGGGAGAGGGAACAAACCAGTGTCCACCTGGCAAGTCTGGATCCAGGCATGATCAAATCCAGGTACAGGGACCAAGTGAGTTTGAGCGGGCGGCAACACTCATCCACGTGTAGTGACTAGTCACTGTCAGGTTCTCGTTCCCCGAAACACGGGGGATTATTAGTCTGGCTATATCACCGGCAACTAGTACCCACTGGAACTCTGGATGGAACCTAGAGTTTGTCCGCTCCTCGCTCGGTGCGTCAACTGCAGCAGACAATCCACCAATCCAACCGAAGAAAGGATCGCGTACCTGTCGAGTGAGAGGATGCAGCGGACCCTAAAACTTGATGTTGAAGCAGTGTACATACTCAAGGGTCATCTGGGTCCAGCACGCTCTACTTACAGCACTTTATCCTTGGCTTGCCCATTCTAGATCACCCCTCTCCTGCCACAGCACATTGGCAGGAGTAATGAGCCTGACGGTGGGGGGGGCTGCAAGAGCCTCGAGACTGTTGGATTATGATTTCACGGTTGAAAAGGTGGTGTTAACGTTCTGGGTGCAACAAGCTTGTTCCGAAAACATCGTTCGCCGCGCTAGACGCAACTTTCCTCAAACGTCTGAACTTTCAAATTGTACTGCGATGGATGGTACTAACATTAGTACTAGCTAATGCTAACGAGTGCTGAGCGCTACGATATTGAGATGATATTGGGCCGATCCTTCTCCGAAGCTTCGAGAATGTTCTCCTTCTACAGCCCTCCGCGAAAGAGGATATATCTTTGGGGATATAATAGCAGGAGACGACATACAAGTTCTGACTCTCCAACCTTACATCGCAGTGCAAATAACTCTGTACAGTCTCAAGTCCCCAACTATCCTTGATCACACTACCCTAAAGTTTGAACGAACATATGTCCGACGTAAGTATGACTCCACTCAACCAATCCGTCCGATCTATCGACAACGTTAACCTTACCCTCTTCAGGCAAACGCTCTCAAAGATCAGGGAAACAAGGCCTTTGCGGCTAAAGACTATGACAAGGCGATCGAACTTTTCACCGCAGCCATCGCCATCGACCCCTCGAATCATGTCCTCTTCTCGAACCGTAGTGCTGCCAAGGCTGGCAAGAAATCCTGGGGTGCTGCACTAGAGGATGCTGAACAGGTTCGTTTTCAAGAGATTCGATCGTGTTTGCTGAAGGTGAATCATTCTCCAGTGCGTCAGTCTCAACCCTAGTTGGGGAAAGGGCTATGCTAGGCAAGGTGCCGCTTTGCATGGGGCTCGGCGATACGACGAAGCCATTGCTGCATACGAGAAAGGTATTCAGTACGAGGACAGCCCAGCTCTTCGCAAGGGTCTTCAAGAGGTGAAGGATGCTCAAGGTTCGTTTGCATCGGTTGCGTCATTCAAGTTGGCGATGGAACACTAATGAATCTACAGCCAAAGAGACCAGCGGAGGGGGCGAGCTCGGACTCGGAAAGATATTCTCAGACCCCAATCTCATCGGAAAGCTCGCAGCAAACCCTCGCACACAAAAGCATCTTGCAGACCCTGCGTTCGTTCAGAAAGTACGCGATCTCAATGACACTCTTTTTGAATCCATCTAACCCATCTATCGTCAACCTCAGCTCCAATTGATGCAACAAAACCCCAAGCTTGCTGAATCGTAAGCCACGGATCGAAGTCTTTGTCTCCACTGTACTGACTTGCAACCAGTGCTCTGAGTTCGGATGCAAGGATGATTGACGTCCTTGGCGTTGCAATGGGTATCGACATACAAGGATTCTCTCGCGACGAAGGCTCGAGTGATCTTCCTCCCGACTTTCAACAGACCTCCCCACCACCATCTCCCCCTCGTCCCACCCCGACACCTTCATCCTCGAGCTCCAGGAGCAAGCCAACTCCACCTCCCGCACCAGAACCAGCACCAGCACCAGCACAGCGGGACGTCGAGATGACGGATGGAGATGTCGAAGAAGCAAAAGCCAAGGCCGATGCACTTGCTGCGAAGACCAAGGGCTCCGAGTTCTACAAGCAACGACAATTCGACGAGGCAGCAGCGGCTTTCTCACAGGCCTGGGATCTCTGGCCAAAGGACATCACCTTCCTTACCAATCTCGGTGCGGTGTACTTTGAACAGGGAGAGTATGACAAGTGTATCGAAATTTGCGAGAAGGCGGTTGATGAGGGACGAGAGGTAAGTTTCTCTTTTTGCGTGTGCAACAGCTTCTACGATTTCAATACGTCCTTCAGCTCCGTGTCGACTTCAAGCTCCTCGCAAAGGCATATGGACGTATCGGCTCGGCCTATTCGCAGAAGGGCGACCTTCCCTCGGCCAAAAAGTTTTTCCAAAAGTCACTGGCTGAACACCGTGATGCTGCCATCCTCAGCAAGCTTCAGGCAACCGAAAAAGCCATCGTAGAGGCAGAACGTCAAGCATACATCGACCCCACCCAGTCGGCGGCAGCTCGTGAAGAGGGTAACGCTGCATTCAAGTCTGGAGACTTCGCGGGCGCTGTCAAACTCTACACCGAGAGCATAAAGCGTGATCCATCGGATGCCAGAGGGTACAACAACCGCGCGGCAGCATACTTGAAGCTTATCGCGTTCGCCGAGGCCCTCAAGGATGCCAATGAGGCTATCAAGGTTGATCCTACCTTTGGTGGGTAAACTCTGATGGTGCATGGAACATTGCTAATTTGAGACGATAGTCAAGGCTCACATTCGTAAAGCCTCGATTTTGCACTCGATGCGCGAGTTTAGCAAGGCACTTGAGGCTCTGCAGGCCGCGACGTCAGCCGACACTGCCAATGCACACGCCACTGAGATCCAGGCTCAGGAGATGAAGACGCAAGAAGCGCTCTTCGCTCAGCGTTCAGTGGAGACCGAAGAACAGGCACTCGAGCGAGCGATGAAGGATCCAGAAGTTGCCGTATGTTCTCTCGGTCTATCTTGACGACATGATACTCACCAAAATTTACGTAGACTATCATGAGCGACCCCGTCATGCAACAGATTCTGCAACAAGCGCAGAGCAACCCCGGAGCATTGCAGGACCACATGAAGAACCCCGTCATTCGGGAGAAGATTGTCAAGCTCATCAATGCAGGAATCATCAGGACGCGGTAGAGATGCTCTGGATGGTGTGTTGCATGAACTTTCCTGGTTTGTACGCGTACGGTACACTTGTGATTGTATGAATAATACAGAATCTCTTATCATCTTTGGTCCCTTGATAACAGAAAGCCTCTAAGCAATTTGAGATGACTGCTTTACCCGGAACGAAGTTTACCGTTCTCCCAAGAACAATCTAACAATCCGCCCTCTTTCGTTTCAAACACGGATAGCACGGCTTGGACGTGCTGCTTCCATTTCTCGTCGTCCCCAAGGCCCTGTTTATCAATCGCATACCAAAACCGCGCGTTTTCGTGCACGTCTTGCAGCGAACTGAGTCCCACGACGGTCGGTATCTCCACCTCCCTCGCCTTCTGGAAGGCATACTCCAAAGCCAGCCCGGGCAGACCCACACCGTTCGTCTCACATACTTCAACAGATTCCTTGACCGCGGCCTGGATGCTCGCTGATGCAGGATGCCAAACGGGCGGAGCGGGGGTGAGAAGGCCCATGCTGAGAGGCGACGCAGTCACGACTTGCTTTACGCCAGCGCGTTCCCCGAAGGCGGTCTTGAAGTCCAAAAGCGTCCGATTCTGGAGGTTGAGATGGGAATACGACATCACGACGTCCAGAGGCTTGTACGGAGCCGTGTTCTTGACCAGGATCGCAAGTCGCAATAGGGTAGGCAACGGGAAACCTGGGCGATTTCTTTTTTTTCGTAACTTGGATCACGTTGGAATGGAACAACGGGGGTGGACTTACCGCTGATACCCACTCGTTTGACAACGCCAGCCTCCTGCTGTTTCCTCAACTCTCCAATCGCAGCCAAAATCTCCTGATCTCCATCTCCATATACCACACCCTCCTGACCCTCTGCAAGGCCATACGCCTCTGCCTCTGCACCCAACGCACCCCGATGATCGCCCGACGTCCTCGGGGCCTTTGACTCGGCGATAAACTCGACGTCATGCACATAGACGGTATCGAGATACGTCGTATGCAATCGCGTCAAACTTCGTGCAATGCTCTTGCGAACACCTTCGGGGGTATAGTCGAATGCATCCCTCGTGTTTCCGAACCGGCCACATTTCGTGAACTGGATTGGATCAACGTGGGTTCAAGGGTATCTTTTGAATGGAGAGGGAGATGTGAGTGTGGAGACGCACGATTTGATAAGAGGAACGAGGGAATTCGTCTGCAAGGGCGTGCAGTGCGTTTCCGAGAATTATCTCGGACGGTCCGTAGTATGGCGAAGTATCAAAGGCGTTGAAGCCATACCTATCCGGATATCGAGTCATTATGTGTATGGGCCAACGATCAAGTGGGACATCGCGAACTCACCTTAACGCAAGCCTCGTCACCCGAAGAGGCATCACACTACTGATGTGTTCATCGTTGTTATAAAACCCCGAGAACGACGCTGCACCAAACACGACGCCAGGAATCTTGGGCAATTCAGAATCAGCAGGCCCATAGCGAGCAGTCTAACGCAAAACGATGGTCAGTTCATACGCGACACGAGAGAATGAAAACCGCGATCGATATTTACGATGATATTCTGATCTATCGCCTTGTCTGCTTCCTCGTCAGGGATAGATGCCAAAGGTGGAAGTGGAAAAGTGGGCTGTGGGGCATCCAATCGTTCGACCATGATCGTCACTGGTGAAATTATCCTGAATCGATGGTATAGAGATGGATATGATGATAGCAGGTCCAGTACGAGCAGTCACTCAGTCGACTTTATAACCTCCATCCGGGCCGGGTACAAGTCGATCAGATCACATGGAACTTGAAACCAACCGAGATGGCCCTCCAGTCACTCCATGACTGAATAAAAGAGGAATAAAAAAAAGAATTGTAATTGGCATCTCTATAACACAAAAGGGAACAACTTGAAGCAGCCATGGAATCAAAACGCAACCACTTTTGACTGGTTTATAGCTTGTCGCGGGACCAACTGAGGATGACTACATGCATTAGAGGGCGAGGATTGGAGATGGAGTGAACCATACGAACCTCTTCTGGAACTTGCCAGATGGGTCCATCAATTTGATGTTCTCGTCGGGTTTGACGTCGTTCCATGGCGTAGGGTTGCTCTTTGTCCAAACGACTGTTGCACCGCACGTTCAATTCGAGTAATTCATGCAAAGTTGGCGAGAGAGCTCACCTGTAGGTCCGAGGGCGAGACGTGTCAGATACCAGCCAGCACCACCGACAGCCAAACCGATAACGGCGTAGCTGGAATAAAATCAGTGTAGTGAATTTGGTCGGGAAGAGAGATGTGCATACAGTGGTATGGCCTGTAGACTACTGTGAGCAATTTGAAAGCGAAGACAAAAAAGTGGACTGTACCTCGACGGCGTACCAGTTTCGCATGAACTGTCGCATACCTTTGCTAGCCATGTTCGATGGTCGATGTTATGTGCGAGTTTTCAACGTTGCAACGCTCAAGTTAACCAAGCTCACACTACACTTTCCGGTTTCCCACGCTGTTACAAGCGTGCCGGAAACTGCCGATACCGCACAAGTCAAACATACCGAGTTGAGAGAAAGCCATAGACATATATTGGTCGAGAACAAAAAAGATAAGCATGAACAATGTCCTTTTCGAAACGTGGATGGTATAAAAATACAACGACAACAGTATTGGCACATCGTGACGAGACTTCCCCCACAAGCGACACCGCAGGTCACAGCAGGATACACGAAAACGGATGGCGGCAGGAAAAGACAAGAAATATGTCACAGGCCAACCGGGGGAGGGGTCAAAGTGTCAAAGGGGGCATAGTAGCATAGTTGGTGAAAGAGGGAAAAGAGACATAGGTGGGCATGGTCTGCATGGACAGCAAGATGCGACCCGTCGTCGCATGCGGGAATATGCAACAGAAAAGGTTACACTCACGTCACAAGTAGACAGTGCCTGCGCTGCAACCTTTGCAAGCGTTCACCATTGAACAGAGTCTCGTTCCATTCTTCTGTTCGAAGCTTAATCTTGTCCTCAGCTTCTCCAACTGTTTATCCTTCGGGACAAACCTCCGCTCGGTCGGGCGAGGTGCACCATTGCTAGCAATAGAAGGAAGGGGAGCAGAGTCCGCTGCATCCACGATCGAATTGCTCGAACTGCTAGGAACAATGCACGACGCACCCGCGGTCGCACCTGGCGCCCACGAAAAAGGAAGAAAAGTAGATAATCTCTGAAATGGTAATCGTGCCGCAAGCGGAATTGGCATAATAGAAGATAATGAAGAAGGGTTTTGAGCATAAGAAGTTTCACAAACGCTTGAAGGTGATGGGTCAGACGTATCGAGACCATTCACTTCCGACGGGTAGTCACCAGTTTCCGCGAAGCTGGTGCATCTGGAAGCGGACGTGGAATCGTTGACTGTGAAGCGCAAGAGAAAATTGAGTTAGACATACTCATTGATAATTTGGAGTGGGGCTTAGAGGTCGAACCATTTGGGACGCCTGACTGACTCTTTTTCGAAGGAGCTGATGGTCGCGGTTTGGTGGGAACAGAGCATTTAGGCGTGGTGACCGACTGAGGGGTGAACGAGGAACATTTCTTGGCAGGGGGTGTGGCAGAGTAACCCGAAGGAGCTGTAACGCGACCGGATGAGATATTGGATGGTGTAAACGTTACCGCAGGGGGTGTGCGACTAGCCATCGACAGTAACAACGTGGCTCGAGGAATCGAAGAGGGCGGACTGTTATTCCTGTTCCAGGTACGACCACTGGACGTAGGTGGAGACGAACTCGTGGGAGGAGTCATGGGCTCAGGACGTTTGGGCTGGGCTTTCGTCTGAGGGAAAACAAAGGTCGAAAAGCTGTCTTCCTCCTCGTCCTCAATCATTTCCGGGAAGGTGACAGGTTTGCGGATTACGAAATCGTCCGGAAGAGGGCAAGCGGGTGTCGTCGACTCGGGAGGAGGGGGGGTGACGCGGATCTCGGGAGGAGGAGGAGTGATGCAGATATCCAGAGGAGGCGTCACTGAAAATAGAGGAGGGCCGTTGAAAATGAATCGAATTCCACCCTCAACTTCTTCTCCAATCAACTCATCCTCATCATCTGCGTCACCGTCATCTTCAACCTCTTCCGGGACCACACCGAGGTCTCTGACCGAGGTGGACTCGACCACAACACCAACATTCGAGGGAATAAAGAAGGGGGGCAGCTCGTCATCATCGGCAACGGACCCAAATGCAGACGAAAACGCCGTCTTGCTCATTTCCTCGGAGGCAACAGGGCTGCCATCAGCATCGTCCAGACATCCAAAGAAACGGTCTACTTCATCCTCTTGCTTAACGGGTGTGGGGGCTTTTCCTCTGGGGAATGTCCAAGTCTTTGAGAGGGAGGCACGTGATGCGTGCGATGGCTGAGTAGGCGCGGAGGGAAATGCGCGAGTGAGACCCTCGGCTGGTGGAAAAACGTTGGTGTTTAGGTCAACGTCATCCCCTGAGCCAATGGATGAACCGCCAGGGCTGGAGAAACTGATGTCCGACTCTTCCTCGTCCTCGTATCCAACCAGGCCGTTCTCTGTGTCGGAAGATTCACCATCCTCCTCGACAACTGCATCCAAGGTAAGTTCCGCCTTCGTGAAGCAGTCGTCCACGGATTCGACATCCGTAGTGGAACTCTCGGAGTCGATGGATTGAAAACCAAGTCCACGGGGACGGGGACCGACATGCTTGACGGGAAACGGTGGCCGTTTCAAAGGTCCCTTGATGCCATGAGGAAGTGTTGGGGTGTTGAGTAGACCAGCATCGTCCAAAAGTTTCTCGAGCTCCTCCCGACGTGCACGTTCCTGATCGAGAGCGGTACGAAGACGAGCACACTCGGCTACAGCTACGTCGGCATCCTTGAGACGAGCATTGAGCTTCATGATCTCGTCCTTCATGCCATCACGCTCACGCATGAGCATCGCATTCTCCTCCACGGACCGGGCAAGTGCAGAATCCTTCTGTTCCACGGACTCTTCCAAGCCAGACTTTTCCACCTCCAACATGCCAAGCTTACTCCGAGCAACCCATGCTTCGCGCCTCTCTGTTTCGATCCTTATCGCAAGAATGGAGGCCTGTTTATCAGCGTCAGCCACACGCTGGCGCCACCCATCAACGTCCCGCTTCAGCTCGTCACGCTCAGCCCTGAGGTCCGAAATAAGCTGCAGCATCTCGTCACTTGGCCCCGAAGACGCTATGGATATGTCGGAAGTATATGGGACGTGACGGGAACGGGAAGCACGGTTACGTAGCGTGCGCTCCAATTCGGTGATGCGAGTAAGGAGAACGTTGTGGGATTTGAATAAAAAATGTTGTTCCGCGGCCGAGAGAGGCTGATCAACAAGTGTTTCGGATTCACTTGCAAGAGAGAATCGGCGCTCATTTGGCGTCATCTCAGGGGTTGGCAGAGCGACCATATCCCGGGGAGTCGGGTCACCAGAATTCTTGTAGGAAATGCTGCTGCGCCTCTTGGAGTCGATCTCGAAAAGGGACGACGTGCTGTCACGGGAAGAGTACGAGAAACGCATGGATGCAAGAGGGAAGTTGGCCAGGTGGGGAAAATTGGGATTCGTCGATGCAAGATCATTCGTCGATGTAGCATCATCACTGGGTTTTTGACCATGTGGACGGGGGCTGGGTGTGGCAACAGGCGTGGGCACGCCCCCGACAAAGTTCACGACACTGCCTTGCACGAGGGACAACGGGCGCAAGTTGAGACTTGCAGGACGGGGCCGAGGAGGGATCCTTGCAGGTACACCGTTGAATGCTCGAGGGACTACCTTGGGTTCCTCAAGCGAAGCATCGGCATGCTGGCTGTCATCCTTTTGCATCTCCTCTTCCTCTTCTTCTTCCTCCTCCTCGAGCAAGGTGCCCAGCTGATCTTTCGACGCAGATGGTGAACCAAACATCTTGAAAGAATCACGCTTGCCCATGAGGCTACTGATACCGTGAGTATTCAAACCAGTACCGGGAGGGAACGACGGTTTCGTAGCTGAGATGAAGAATAAAAAATCTATGAATAATGGACAGACCACAAGCGATGCCACTCACGAAGCTCAAATGATTTCGTCACGTCAGGGGAGGGAATGTCTGGAATTTCCACTTTGGAGAAAGCAAGATCCGGTTTTCCCTCCAAAGCCCAAAGGGCTCTGCGACGAATGGAATCCCTGTCGCCCAAGTTGATATTATCGTCTGAATGTGCAGTTGGAAGCTCGGGAAGCGACACGCCCATCAACTCTGCTGACTCGCAGCGAGTTGAAACTGATGAGCGACGACGGTGGTGGGAGTTGGGGCGTTTGGAAGGGGGGGTTGGAGATACGGAGACGTTTGAAGGGGAAATCTCAAGAGAAGGGGGGAGAGAAGGTGCAGAGGCAGAAACAGAGAGGGTGGGGAACGAAGAAATGGAGTTATTGCGAGAACGAGATCGTCCATGAGAATGCATTGAAATCTGAAGGCTCTGGGCAGGAGCACCGCCGCCCATTTTGAATGATTCGAACTAGAGAGGGGGGTGAGCAACCGAGCGTTTGAGAGGGGAATACCAACCCTTTGTTTGGCTGCCAATTCAGTGTTGTGAACGTTTGACGAGACGATAAAAGCAGAGTCCATGATGGAAGTAAATAAAAATGAAGAATGATTTGAGTCGGTAAAGAACGTGTTGTCTTGAAGAGACAGTGGTGTGCCAAATGAAAGGAAGGGACCGTACTGACTTGACGTCGAGGTTGGCAGCGTCGATGTGATTTGAACGAGCAGCAAGAAACTCGAACACTTGGCAGATCACCCGCTAATACCAAGTTTTAAACTCCGCCTTATACTCGGCTTCCGGTCGCTACCGTTGCATTGCGAAGTAATAACGGTTGATCAACGAGGATAAGTACAGTAGTAGCTTTACTGCAACCAGAATCACCGACGTTCGTGTTCTCGTAGCCTTGCAACTTGAAGGAATCGTTCGGTGTCTTCGCGATCACTGTCCGGTCCGATCTCCGGCGCCTACGGTTCATTTCGATCAACTTAGCCGCCGATCATTGCTTTGTTCCACACTCCATCCAGCTATAGCGTAACACGATGCCCCAAGTCGCGAGGCTAGTCCCAGAAGAGACCGTCTTCCTCCTCTGCGACGTGCAGACACGGTTCAGTAAGCATACGTCGCCGTACCGAACAACCAGATTCACATCATCCTTCGAAGGAACCGCCATCTATGGCTTCGATGAACTAGTTCTGTCGATAAACAAGATGCTCAAGGTTGCAAAGGTTCTGAAAGTCTCTGTTACCTTCTTCCCCGTCTCATCCGGTGATTCCATCAGGTCTTGGGTATCCCTGTCATAGTGACCGAGCAGAACCCGAAAGGTAATCGTCTTCCTAATTACATATCGCTACTCGCACCTCATATCGCTCCGCCGTGGAGGTCTCGGAAATACCATTCCCGAATTCGACCTGGCCGCTCTTGGCGAGTTACACCTCGCGACAATTGACAAGTCCCTGTTCTCGATGATGGTCCCTCAGGTGAAGGTATTGTTGTCGGAACGCCCCCACATCAAATCTGTGGTGATCTTTGGCATTGAGGTCAGTATCCACACGGATATCGAATTGCGTAGTCTTGAAATTATGCCAGTCACACGTGTGTGTATTGCAATCCGCCCTCGATCTTGTCCGGGACGGCTATAACGTCTTTGTCCTTGCGGACGGTGTGTCAAGCTGCAACAAGGAAGAAGTGCCGATTGCGCTCGCCTACATTCGCCAAGTCGGAGGTTACATCACTACGAGCGAGAGCGCCGCGTTCCAACTCCAACGTCAGAAAACTCTCGTAAAATCTGGTCTCCCATGCTGAAATGATGTGACTTGCAGGAGACGCTGGTGCACTGCAGTTCAAGGCATTCTCTGCTATCATCAAAGAAGAGAAAGAGAACACTGTGAAGGCGTCGCAGGGTCTGTTGCAGTACCGCAGCTCGTTGTAACGCACACTTGATGTACAGTACTTGAATACAAGCGTTGGCCCAATCTTATCTTATCCGCTGTACTGGTGGGAAAGTGCCGCCAGTGGTGTTTGAAAGAGCCTTGCAAGTCTCTGAGCCTTTCTCATCCAACGCTTCACCAGCTCTTATCCAGTCATGTTCGGCAAACTGTTCCATCTCGGTATCGACGCGCTCATCATCAGTGCATTCCTCGCCGGTGTCAAACGAACCACGGGCTTAACGTACGTCAATTGCAGCTGGTCATTCAGACTTCTCACCATGATATCCCTTCCTCAGGCCTGCCCTCTCCCAAGTGCCAAACAAGGACATTCGTCGTAAGTAGCGGCCTTACATTCCTCTGTTCATATCCCTCTAATCATACCACAGAACTACTTGGTTCATATCTCGAGTTCGGTACGTCTATTCCTGTCCATTCCGCGAGTGCCCTTGCCTTGACACAAACAACAGGAGAATACGTCTTTGACTTTGCCGTAGTCGTCTTTGGGGTAATCCTGCCCTTCCTGAGTGAAACCTGCTTGCTTACCCCCCACCCACCTCATAGCGTTCCAGTTCCTTCGAGCGGAAACCATGACCTCGCAGCTCATTCATGACCACTACCAGGACCTTACAGTCCACCATATCATTCCTCAACCCACTCTCGTTCACTCCTTGTAAATAAGCATACAGTCCTCGTTCACGCGTCCTTGTATCATATCTGACTCCAGTTCGATCCAATTAATCGATGCTATTCACGAGAGGGAAAAACTCTAAAGTCTCTGGATATCGGCTATACCAGACGTGCATGCAATGGACATTGGACGATGTTTCATCCTAAAAAGTTGAATACAAAGAAGTGCAGTACGATCGAACCAAGTGCAAAGTCAGCGAAAGCTCTGCGTATGCAAATTAGGACTACGCTTGGTGGCGAGTGAGTGAGAAAGGCTCACCTCTCGGGTGACACTTCTTTGAATTCAGAACGGTTTTCGGGGTTGACCTGTGCACGCAGCGAAGCGGTCAAGACAAACTGTCCGACTGAGCTAGCGAATCTACATCCCTCCGTGAGCAAACCCCGCCCAAGTCACAACGAAGGAAAGCATACCCAGCCAAAAAGGCATTGAAAGGAAAGTTGGTAACGAGGATGCAGTACAGGAACTGCGACACGCCGGAAAGAATGATGAACGCCAAGAACGCGTCAATGAATTTGAGACGGTCTGGGGTTTGTTGCATGTACGACTTCCATAGCGCCGACACTGAGGTAGCGAGAGCCGACGACGAGGAAGACGATGATTTTGATGACTTTGGCCCAGCCATAATGAGAGTAGTGTATGGACGACGTTGGGACGACGTGTAACCTGCAAGGGAGGCAAACAGAGACAGCCGGTTACCCAAAAAGACACCGGAGTCGCGTCCAGAAAAAATCCAAGGACTTGGGAATTGCACTCAACACCACCGGGGCTCAAGAGGCGCGACTCTTCAGCTCTTTTCCATTCGCGACCGTCATGAACACAGCAGGTCTACGTCTCGCTTCGTCGTCGCGTTCGACCGCTCTGGCGGTGTCCAAAACGTCAAAGTCGTCCCGCGCGCATTGGGCCGCTCGGAGGCATGTGCACACGCGCAAGGAACTGCCATACAAGATTGACGACGGTCTCGGAAACTTTATGTCTCCCAAAACCCTCCAAATGGTTGGAGTAGAATACCAACAGGGTCTTCTCGACCGTCTCAACGAGGAATGTCGGGGTGAGCCATCTTTCAGTCCTTCCATGTAACACTCGCTATAATGCAGAAACCAGACGTCGACGACAAGCGGAAAACAGTCGCCCAGCTCGTGCTGGATTCTGCAAGGCGACCAGACAGGAGTATCATGTTTAAATATTCCAGTCACGCGCTCAACAACAGTTTCTTCCTCAACTCCCTCGTAAGACCCCATACTTGCACCTACCATTCACGCCGTTCTGAAATTCCTCCTCCAGCGACCTCCAACGAGCCAGGGGGACGAGCGGGACATCGAGTCCTCCTTCTTGGGCACTTCAATCCAGAAACACTTTGGTGGTTTCGACTCAATGCGATCCCTCTTCTCTGCCGCCGTCAACGGTATGGCAGGCTCCGGATACGTCTGGTTCGTCACGGACTCAAAGAAAAACCTGGCGTTCGTTCCTACATTTGCCTCCGGTACTCTTCTCATCCGTTCAGGCTCTGGCACGGTCGAACCGATCACCGCACCTGTGCTCGGTGAAACAGACCCATCGGCATCACTCGGTGAGAGTTCCGTGGACGGAACTCATTCGCCATCTTCGTCTGCAGACGGCCAACCCTCATTGTCGCCATTGTCCGGTGCAACTCGCCACTTACACTTACGGTCGTTCCATACGGCCGCTGTTCGGAGTGACCCCGGCATGGCGCGCTCCCTCTTCAATCCTAATGCACCGTCACTGTCTACTTTCAGTCCACAAGCTCCAAGTGATATCACGGGCGTCGGAGATTACATCTACCCCTTGTTCTGCATCAGCGTGCATGAACACTGCTGGCTACTTGATCACGGCATATGGGGAAAAGAGAAGTACATCAAGGAGTTCTGGACGGTCCTCAACTGGAAGCAAGCTTTGGAGAGATTTGATAGGTTCACGGCAGAGAGTACGAGTGCGCTGTGAGAGGTAGACTGGCTAGTTGGGGTCACTGGGGAATGTTATCTACGGCCTCCATCTTAATGCACTACTCACTCGAATCTATTAAAGTACATACATATACCGTCTAAAACGTTTCCCCTACTTACACATTCATCCCACCGTGATATAGGTAGACAGGCCAATAAAGTCAACTCGCCACGAATATCGAAAAAATTGTCGTACTACCATCTCCATTCGATGGAACCATAACTCTGTGGCCGCACACCCTTGTACATCTTGTACGTCTCACCAGATAATCGCACCTGGTCGACCTTGAGAGACGAGAAGCTGTACGAAGGGACCTCAAAGTGAACCTGGAATGCGCGTGCGGGACGGGGAACTTGCGCTCTACGCAGAAAGCGTTGAACACTGATGTACACATCCAATAAAAGAGACGTACATGGAGGTCCACGAGCCACGAAGCACCCAACTACCAGACGAATGTATGCTGAGGATGCTCCAGCAAAGTGTCTAATAAGAATGACAGTCACACGAAACTCGAATCTCTTGCAAAAACCAAACGTACTTTCTTCCGTGGTTCAAACGTCCACGAACTTTCGGTCCCTCCGACAGATCCAACTCCAGATCCCGCACTAGAGACCGTACATTGTGCCCCCGTTGCGTCTTCACCCAAGTAAAGCTCTATTCGCACATTTTCCATGATCTTTGTCGTTCTTGAGCTGAACGCGACAGTCAGGGTACCTTGCAAGGAATCGAATATGGATACTATTCGGGGTCGCCATCTTGGGGAGGAAAGAGGACTCACCTCCAAATTCACCTACTGTGATGTTCGGTTTCAATGCGAGCGGGACCGGGATATTGCCGGCCAGTGCACTATGAGGTACAACACACTGATATTCCGCAAGCGCGAATTTGCCATCTGGTGGAACAAAGGAAAAGGTCTTTTCGCGTGTCCATCGTTGTAGCCTTGGATTCGACCCTGAGGATAACAGCAAACAATGGGAATCAATCACACTCACCGTACGCAAGGGTGGAAAGCGCATTCCGTCATTACGTTCGGGTTCGTGAAGCTCAGCAGCAAGTCCGGCATACCTGTCGGTGTCTTGTTTACCGGTGCGTCACGCTAAGGGGAGACGAACACTCACCAGTCAGCCGAGCATTGCACTCAATTTTCCCGTACACGTTATTCGTGAGTGTGTTCCCATTACTGATCCATCAAGAGCGATGGGCGAGTTCATTTCAGTGCAGCAGTGTGGTGCAATCACTCACCGCCCAACAATAGCTCGCATTTCCTCGGTGATGTCGAATAAGATTTCATTGTGATTGTGGCGAACACCGATTTTTCGCCATGGTATAGGTGATGTAAATGCGCCAACGGGGGCACTTGATGCTACGGAACCTGAACGAAAGAGATGTAGCAATGTAGCGGACATTAGAAGTGAACGTGAACGTGAACGGTCCACATACTTCCAGGACGACTTGAACCCGTTGGGGTGGTTGTTGGGAGTGAAGCCAGTAGCTTGGAGAGGAGGGAAGGGGGAAGAACGACATCCCGCAGTGCATTCGGAGATGTTGTGAGGGGGTATCCAGAGGAATCCAGCGTTTCTTCAACGAGCTGATCGGATAGACGAGAAGAGCTATAGACCACGCAAGGGGCAAATAAAGCCACACGAAACACACCTGATATACCACATCGAAGTTATCTTTCAGTGTCGCAGTGGTTACGATACCAAAGTAATCGTACAGGATATCAGCGAATGCTTGCAGGAATGCAAATGCGATCAGAGGGTCCGCTGGGATCCACGATGTTGAGTAGGCACACCGGCGATCTAGGTGACGAATGCTCACCATCACCGGAGACGCTCGCAATGAGTCTCAACTCGCCCATTTCGACGTGACAACATGCACTTGCGCCTGAGAGGTCTCCGATTCCTGGTGCCACATAGATAACGGGGTCAACGCTACTCGAACGCGAAGCTTTGGCGAGTTCATTGTTTAACGCGTCGATGTGGAGCAACGGGTACGCCGGAGGAAAGGACGTGTACCCGGACTGAATGACCGGTCGTCTGCATGACGCTGAGCGTTCTGCGAGGTCTCGCAGCACCTTGATAAACGCACCCTGACGCGTCGAGAATGATCAAACCGTCGATGGCCATGTTCTGAATATTGCACACTTCAAGCCAAATGTAAGTTAGTAACTGGTTAGTTAGACAGCGACCTCCGAATTACGCAACGTATAAGTGAAAAACATATTATTATAAATAAATATTGAGCAAATAAAATAAACCCGGATGAGTCGGACCAGAAGGAGCCCCCTTCCTCGCAGAGACGGACAGCTCACGGCGCCCATCCAGTCAGGTCCCCAGTGGTAAGTACTGTTACTGTCAGGAACTGATACATCGATAACCCCGATTGAGAAAGCCCGCGCCGGAGAGCCTGAGCGAACTATTGTAACACGATAGGAGGGACCTTCTGGATGGACCTAGATGGAGGTGAAGTGCCATTCATTGACTCACTGTATTGACCTCGTTTTGAAGGTCGACGATGCACAAAGTTCTTGATGCATGATGCATGATGCATGATGTTCACTGTGCTCGATGAGAAAATCCGAGCTTGTTCCGAGGTGATTTGGAATTGTACGCTTGTCCCGTCTCTCGTTTCCGAGTATTCACACCTCGAACACGTCCTGGGAGTGTCTCACCTTGCGAGCACGTTGTTTCCAATGTTCGGTCGAACGCGTCGGTGTAGTCATGCAGAGCCGCAGACGCAGCAGCAGAGGTATGATGGTCCATAAAATGTTTGGAAGATTATTATTCCATTATGGGTGAAAAATAGTTAGCGAATCGAAACCATGACGTCGGTTACTTAAAACAATTTATATCTGCTCGTATGCCATTGGAACTGTTCCGCCAGCGCTGCACATTTCCTTCCGTCGATCTCTCCCTTGCGCAATGGTACACACTTCCGCGCTCGACTCACAGTCTCAACAGGATGTCCTTAGGACAATTCACGACCAATTCACCATATCGGATGACGTCCTCCAAGAGATAACTAAAACCTTCCTACGCGAAGTGGCCGACGGACTTTCTGCCTATGGCCGCCCCATGGCAATGATGTACGCCGTCACCAACACTATGTACTGATCCATGTTGATAGCCCTTCCAGTCCGACGTTCGTCAAGGGTGTTCCAGATGGTTCCGAGACTGGGTATGTCCCATCATTCCCCCCACGCCTGATTCTCATCCCTGTACACAAGCACCTTCCTGGCCCTTGATCTAGGCGGAACGAATCTGTAGGTCGATCATTCATCTCCTTGGAACCCATTATATAAGGATTACAGTCGTGTTTGCGAAGTGACTCTTCACGGAGACAAATCCTTCACGCTCCGCCAGCAGAAATACAAGGTCTCCGAAGCTCTAAAGACAGGAGAGGCGACTACGTTGTTTGGTACGGACGTATGTCACTCTTTACAGTAGTATCTGACGACTCGCTCCAAGATTATCTCGCCGACTCCGTCGATGCCTTCCTCACCGACTCTGCTTCGCCCAGTAGCGCTATCCCGCCCTCCCTCGCTCCCAACGGATCCCACGACAGCGTCCTTGGAGACGAACATTCCGACCCATATGTTCCCCTCGCCCTCACTTTCTCTTTCCCAGTAGAACAAACGGCCCTCGATTCCGGCACCCTTCTTACATGGACAAAAGGTTTCTCAGCAAAAAATGCGATCGGCAAGGACATCGTTAAACTCCTCCAAGATGCGTTCGACAGGAAACACATCCATGTTAGATGTGTTGCGCTCGTTAACGATGTCAGTATCAGTATCTTGCACTCGTCCTTTTGTTCAATCATAACTCTATTCATTCGTGACTCCCGTCTCACGTGGCCAACCTTGACTGACGACTCCGACCCTCGCAGACTGTTGGTGCCCTACTGTCTCGGGCTTACACTTCGGGAGGGTGCATCCTTGGTGCTATTTTTGGTACCGGGACGAACGGCGCGTACGTCGAGGATTTGGCCAATATGACGAAGCTCGGAAATGCACCTGCTGCCGCAGAGGGTGGCTACATGATCGTCAACACCGAATGGGGAGGCTTCGATAATACGGTAAGTCCCTTCACATGTGCTTTCTGGGATAGTTCACGTCATGGTTCGTTAGCGGTCCGCTCTCCCGACGACACCATATGACAACAGGCTTGACCGTGAATCTATCAACCCCCGATTCCAGGCATTCGAGAAATTTATCTCAGGAATGTACCTCGGAGAAATTGCACGAAACGTCATTCTTAGCCTCATTGATGCGTGTCCAAAACCATTGCTCTTCGGTGGACTCAGTACCGGCCTACTGAACAAACAATGGAGTCTAGACACGGCGGTTTTGAGCGAGATCGAGGAGGCGTGGCAAGGCATCGGGAGATTTGCCTCCAGCAAAGAGCTCTCTGAGGATGAGAAGTTGAAGCACGTACAAGACGTTATCGTCCAAAGACTCGGTTTTTCCGACGCATCCGAAGTCTCGCTGGCGGACGCGGATATTGTCCGGCAGATCTGTGCGCTCGTGGCCACACGTGCTGCCCGTCTGAGCGCTTGTGCTGTTGCTGCAATTTTGGTGCAGACCGGCCGTGCACAGTGTGGCGGCGTTCCGGCACC
This sequence comes from Chalciporus piperatus, assembly GCA_038093975.1. Taxonomy (NCBI): domain Eukaryota; kingdom Fungi; phylum Basidiomycota; class Agaricomycetes; order Boletales; family Boletaceae; genus Chalciporus; species Chalciporus piperatus. Next base: position 23,610 of record JBBPTG010000025.1, read on the forward strand.
TGGATCCTTACGAGATGAGGGGAAGCGAATTGGTGTCGGCGTCGATGGAAGGTCTGTCGTTTCGCTTCGATTTCTTGACCCGTCCGAAGCTGATCGTTTGTGTCCCCCTTTTGTTACCCAGCGTGGTCGAGTTTTATCCTCAGTTCGAGCCAAAGATGCGAGCTGCATTGCGTGCGCTCGTTGGTCCGGAGGTTGAGGGCCGCGTCGATATCGGCATGGCAAAAGACGGTAGTGGAGCTGGTGGTAAGTCGGTTCAGGTTGTCACTCCAACATCCGTTCTCACACCAGGATCGTCTCCCCTTAAGCCGCCTTGTGCGCACTCGTCGCGCATCAACAGAGCCTAGCCAAGCGAAGCCAGGAACAACATCATCAGGAAACTTCCAACCGTCCACCTCAGATCAAATCAGTGGAGAGCTACGCATACACCACCTCGACGTGATTGATTCAAACGCAACCACCAACCACCACCATGCGAGTCTTGTCGAACGAGTAATTTGGAAAGAAATCAAAGTCGAAGCACATGTATGTACAAATACGACTTGTACGTATTCGGAGCATACCCTCCGTCGTCACATCGTCGTCATCGTTCCGTCATCGTGTATGTATGTCGTTTGTCTGGTTTTCCGATTTAAGCCCCCTCTCTTTGGAAGTGGTTTGTATTTCATGGGTTTCTCCATCCAGGCAACACCGACGATGAAGCGCACAGAACTTCGTTCTGTCAGAGGTTCCTACGCTCGGCGATCTTTTTTCGTTCGTGTATTCGTGTACGTTCCCGAGGGGCAGCATTCTGCGCGTGGTCTAGATGCGTGTGCATGTGAGCTGCGTTACCAAACGCAAGGTTCACACTGACGTACATGCGCATCATCGTCACGTACTTATCGCACTGCGAACCTGAGAATATGATGCAACGCGGAGGTCGAGTTAATTAAAAACCCTAGGCCGCATGGTGCGTAAATGATCTTCTCTTAATTCTATCGTACATACATTGTACAAATACTACTTTTCTTCTCAACCTCTCGTATTAAGGGACATGCATAAGAGTGGCATGGCAGGGGTGGGAGAGAGAGTGGAATGGCACATGTGGGTCATACTCAAGCGGCGTCCTCTGCATCTTCTATATATGCGCGCAAAAATACGTGAACAAATGGTGTTAGCAGAAATTTCCCCACTGCATGCGAAGCAAGACATATCGATGCAGAGTGGAAGAAAATGTGCGGGGTAACGAATGGGAAGAGTGGGAGTGAAGCCAGCATGGAGATTGTATTTTCTCGTGTATTGACAGCTCGGCTGGATATAATAACATAGCGTACCTGCGTGCGTCAGCGACAGCTCGGTACACATAAAATGCCGACTCACCAAACAATTGAACATGTGATAGTCGACGGAGGTAACCCAACGTCGACATGAGTGGCTCAATACCCATACGAGGCTCGTGTGGTAGTCGCGGCGGCGGCAGCTCCACCTTTAGAAGCCATGTTCATGTTCATACTTACTGGTTGACCATTGGATACGACGGAGTTGGGTGGTACAACGCCAGGACCCACAGTCGGGCCTCCTGGCCCAATCACGGTATTGCCAATAAGGGCGGAGAGCCGAGAAATTTCTTCTCGGGAAGATACGAGCGCAGATGTGAGCCGTTCATTCTCAGTCGTGAGATTTTCGACTCTGGCCTGGAGGGAAGTTAACCAAGCTTTCTTCCGTTGGCGACACTTCAGCGCAGCTAGATGTGTATCAGAAAGCGATGCAACGGGCAAAATTTGGAAGCACAAGACCTTGTCTGTTACGTTCTAAGAAGTTTCTACGTTTCTCTTCTTCGGTCTCAGGCTTCCTCGGTTGTTTGGATTTAGCACCGCCAGCTTGTGATTGTTGGTGGTGATCGGGAAAGTCTTCCTCCTCTTCCTCTTCCTCCTCTTCTTCCTCCTCGCCTGAATCTTTACTCCGGCCGGTGCTGACGCTGTTGATAGTGTTGGCCCGAGTACGTTTCGCTTGGTTTTGGGGTGCAGTGCGAGTAGCAGGGGCGGGGGGAGGACTTCCAGGATCATAAGATTTGCGTTTGGTACCTCTTCGGCCATTTGCAGGTGCTGCTGCTGCACCGCTGGCGCGTGCTTGAGCTTCCTCACGTTTTGTGAGCTCTTGATGGGCTTGAGATAGCAAGTACAAGCCGTTTGCGGCCGTACTCGCCGCATTATTTGCGCTGATGTAAGCCGAGTCATTGTCCTGGCTTGCGGTGACTGAGGTGGAGAGGTGAGAGCTCGTGGCAGGCGCATGTGTAGCGGAGTTGTACTGATTCGAGGGGGCACCGAGTACACCACTTATCGTCGAGAGGGTGTTCGGAGTGATTGTTGCGTTCGCAGAATTAGAATTATTGTTGTTCATGAGTGCGAGGAACGCCGCTGTGTTGGGGGATGGAGGGGGGAAAGAAACTGGCCCCCCGACAAGGGGTGTCAAGCCCGAGCCGGGCGTGAGTCCCGTACGAGGAGTCAATCCTGTACGAGGAGTAAGGCCAGTTCGGAACGAGGCTGGGTCGAATGGAAGATGGGAAGAAGCAGAGTCTGAACCCTGCTGTGGGCCTGCGAGCATGGCAGGGGAGAGCGGGCCAGCGCGGAGGGAGTTTGCAAGAGAGGAAGAGAACTGCCAGCTGTAGCTCTGATCGGATGGGGATGCTATGGCAGCGACGGGGGGGAGGACAGTGCGTGGGGATGACCGACCTGCATTGTCCTTTGAATGGGAGGTGGGCTCTGAGGAGGGTGGTCTGTCTGGTTGAGATGCTCTAGAGGAATGATTTGAGGCGGGGCTTGCCGAGTCTCTTCTTGAGGTGGAAGTGTGTCGGATGTGTGATGGACGGGAGAATGACTGCTCGAATGGATTTGGCTCGAGATCAAAGTCGGAGCGGGTCTGTCGGACAAGTTGGCGGGGAGGGTGCTCGGCAGAACAAGGTGCCGACGGAGAGTCGCCGTTTTTGGGAGGCGTAGTGGACATGATGACGGTGGAGCGACGTAGTTGGAGCGGAGGAGAACGACGTATGCGATGACGACAGTCGAACGGTGACGCACACGGCGCTGTCTCAACACAGCTTTTCTGTACCGACACAAAATTCAGCTGAGCTCCATCGATCGTGGTCCCAAATACTTGCGTTTCAGTCTCTATGACCTTTGCCTTGGCTATACACCAACAGAACGAATGATTGTGCTCGTCTTTGCTGGCCCGTGCGCAATCGCTTGTTTTCCGAGAGAGGGTTGCAAAAAGGAATGACGACGTTCTGACGTAGTCGTGTTATATTCAACTTCAGGCGGAGTTCAAATAAACCACCCCTTCTTCCTATCGCAGATCCGATGCTGATGCGACCCACGTCATACCCCTGCCACGCTCTCGTTAAGTAATGCCCCGCAATCACTCCCGGGGAAATCACAGCACACCTTCACCATCCACCCCTGCTATCTTCCCCCTCCACCTCTAATCTCTACCAAGTTAGTAGGACGTAGAGCTACCCCACCACCATGCACCCACAAACACACACATGTCTGTGATCCGCGCAATTTACCCTCGTTCCTCCCTGCCTCATTGCCAACTAACCTAATACGGATATCCTGCCATACCCTCCTCTGGTCCAGTGACACCATCTCTTTCGGCACATTCATCCAGATATCTCAATAAAACATCCTTATACATTTCCCTCGCCTTGTAGATGGCGACACCTTCTGGCCAACTCCGCACCGCGCTTGCCAGTCGCCCTGCCACTCCCCGTTCCCGCGCAAGTTCTTCGACCTTGAACAGATACGTACGTATCCCGAAAATGATCGCGCCTGTCCGTGGGAGTCGCCGCAACGTCTGTCGCTCACTCCGTAGGCGAAGAGTTTTAGGCGCGAGGTATGGCGCGGGGTCGAAAAGTCATCTTCGCGCCCATTTGTCGACTCTGACCAGCCCAACTCCTCCGGATCGACATCCGACGTCACATCCTCTCCCACGTCCGATTTAAGTTCCCCGTCTCCATCATGCGCCGTTTTGTCGGGTTTGACGACCTGCATAAAGTAATTATTCCGTATCACTGGTTTATCTAGGGCCATGCGTCTGAAGAACCGCTCCATGCTCGTTTCGAGTTTCTCTTTGACTGAATACGATACAGAGAAAATGAATGCCAAGTGGATGCGAACACCAAAAAAAGCGCTTACATTGAGGAACATTCCCTGACAGGTGTATTTCATCAAGAGGCATGCCAATTTTGTCGCTCAGGCGCCAGAACCCTGAGTATTTACGTCGCAGAGTCAGTGAACCCGATAAAAGCGTGTCTTTTACCTACGCAATCACTCACCTGGCGTGCTTATCGCTCCAGCCTGGAAGTAATACTTCCCGTCCGATCCTATGCCGCGCTGGGTTAGCAAGCACCGCGACAGATAGGGGGACCACGCGGAAGGAGAGCGGCGAGTCACCTTCTATCATTATGGCAACGTCTTCTTGAACCCTTGTAAGGTACATTCCATTCGATCAATCAGGTTGCACCAGCAACACGTTCATGACGTATGTGGAATGGATAACTCACAAACCATTCACGATCTTCATTGCCTCTTCACCCATCTCCACGCCTTTAAGGCTTTCCAGAACGCCCAGGTCATATTTGGCACCAGTCTCCGTGACCTCGATGCTACTAATTGGGACCTCTTCATGCCACGAGAGCGGAATCCCACCAACAGAAGGAACAGGGGAGGTCAAGATCCGGGATACGCGGAATGACGTCGGATATCGTCGAGAAAGATACTCTGCAAGCTCGTACACCAATTCTTTTGCTAGATCAAAGTCGTCGATGTCTTCGTTCGAGAAATGGTCGAGTCACCCACCAGCTTTAGCCCCGCCAGACACCCTGACCCCCTCGTCCTCGCGAGCAGGCAGAACCCGGACGACGTTTCTTTTGCGTGTACGAAGCCTGAAACTGCGAACGCGTTGGTACATTGTATATGATGAGTCTAGCTCAATCCATTCGCTCCACGGCATGGCGCGTATTCCCATCGTCACACTACGGGACATGGTGAGCAATCGTATAACACAAGCGAGGAACCCATTCGAATCACTGATATTCGCCCCAGCGGAATGGACGGTATGGTACAGGCTTGATATCCTTGAGTTCGTATTGACAAGGGGTGATTTCTGGATAGTCGAAACGCTGGGGGGTCCATTCTAACCCATTTCAAACCCGACGCGTCTGTGAGTGGTCACTGCAACAAGAAGCATCCTAACTCACCTCCATTTTCACGATTTTTATTGTCCGCTGCTTCGTTGGCGGCATTCGATTTGATGGGAGCAGCACTACCGACCTTTGAACTCACCCTCATCCACGTCCACTTTAATACCCTCAGACTTGCAAAGAGCACAATGGTTTGGAGTGCGAGGTGGAGCAATGTGGGAAACCATGTCAGAGATGCGTCATTGGAGCCAAGCGGAGGAGCATCATCACTCGTCCTATTGTAGTCGCTGGCCACTGGCACCATGAGAGTCGAGAACCAGCTTTGCAGCTCCATGGATCGGTTGTCTGAAGAAGAAGAGATGTTGGCAACGGACTAAGCCCCAAGAGCGGAATTCACACTTACATATACTGCGCGGAACAGAAATATAAGGCGTCGGGCTTTACGGCAACGACGCGAACCGGGCCATCATCTGATCACGAGCATGGGGGTCTTGATCAGCTTGGGCTGGCTCTCACGCGCACGATGGGCAGTTGCCTCAACGTTTTAGAAGTGATTCAAATTCCGTCCGACGAGTCGGCGACGCCCCAGATAACTGTTCGCAGAGATGAACCGGCTCACTTGGCCAGCGCAGTCCCCTTGCAGGCACCCTAGACGCACCATGCTGATTTTGTTCGGCGGTAGTGTGCAAGTGCTTTATTTGACTCTGGCAGTACTGAATTTGCACGCCAGGGATATACTCTAGCTGAACTTTGTAGAGAACAGGGGCATTGAATGATTACATCTCGAGAAGAGAAAAAGCTTACGCGTCATAGGCCTTTACTTGCCGCTGCCCTTCATTGGACTAGAGGTTCAATTTCAATAGGTCGCAGCCTGTATAGTAGAGTAGTTCTAGTACTTGAGTAGTACAGAAGAATATGTGGATGAAATCGCGATTTATTTATTTATCGTAAATAGCACTAATAATTAATTGCTAGTGATCGGCAGTTCCCGGCACCAACTCTGACCCAAGACTTGTTATTCCGAGTTCCACCTGCTCCAACCTTACTCTCTTTGTGAGTACATTTAGTTTGACCGCGCTGTGTTTTTTATCCTTGTCCTCAGGCCATGGCCTCAAAAGCAGCAGCCGTCGCCGTTGTGAGTTTATTGACTTTGCTCTCCGTGGTTCCGTTAAAATCCGTCAACCAAACAGGATTTCACGCGGATTTATTCGACACTTGGATTGGGCAAAGGTCGGTTCAGCCATAGAATATACCCTGCAAAACTAACCGTCGCACCTGGTATCAGAGACAATTGCTTCCCTTCAGGCATTCCGCAAGCGGCACGGAGAAGCTCAGCGTATCCACGCACAATACGCATCACAACCTACCACCGTCGACTTTGCTCACTACCGTTCCGTCCTGAAAAACACTGCCATTGTCGATGAGGCCGACAAGATTTTGAAGGCGTTCAATCCCATCACATACGACGTCAACACGCACATCAAGGCTATCGAGACCTTCGAGGCCAAGGCGGTATGTGGTCGTTTCGTTTCCTGACTTCAGGGAGTTTATGTTCCGTATGCTTTAGGTCGAGAAGGCTCAGGAGACAGCACAAAAGATTGATGTGGAGTTGAAGGACCTCCAAGCAACTCTGGCCAACATTGAGGATGCTCGCCCATTCGAGGATTTGACTGTAAGTTGCATTCCAACCCACCGTCAACGGAACAATCCCTCCAATTTTTGCTCCCTAGGTCGTCGACTTCGAAACCTCCCACCCACGGTTGGCGGACACCGTGCAGACGATGATGAAGAAGGGCAAATTCACCGTGCCAGGTAGGGTGTTGTATGTGGGCACAGCACATTTGCTGACATCTCTACTTAGGCTACAAGGAGAAGTTCGGCGACCTTTCTCTCGTGTAGACATGTGTATATCCATCTCAATAGACATTGCATGCTGGTCCACGTCATTCTTATGTGTTTGAAAGAGTGAATAACTGGCGTTGCGCGTGATAGTACTTCGGATCGAGGATGTTGGGTGCCATCGAACATCATGAACGTGCAGGTTATCCAAGTGTAGGCCCCAGGCAACATTGAATCCGCGTTTGCTGACTAAGCAGAGTATCGCCTGCGTGGAACCAATTTGGCGTGTCAAAGCCACATACCGCGTTGTTGGCGTCCAGACGTCCACCAACGGCCACAAGCCCACCTCATCTTTGTCTCCCATTCTTCGTGAGAGACAATGGCTTCCAGACCACCCTCCCCCTCGAGAGCAGAGGCTTCCACAGGCATGGGTTACTTCTCCGTACCCTTCGAACGTTTTCTCCGTGACGACATCTCGGATTGGCCTGGGGCGTTTACTTTGCTAGGTTAGTTGTTAGATATTTCCTGTGATATCATTTATGAATTGAATCACAGACACGATGGAGACATACTTCGACTCTCGCTTGGATTTGCTTCAGAGGCAGATCCAGAAACACAGTGACAGGCTCAAGATGAAGGCTGAGGAGGCGTTGAAGAAACGCACAAATGGCGATATAATACCAGAGAACATCGACCGTGAAATCAAGAACTTCAAGCTGAAGGTATTTTGTAACTCCTGTTCATAACCGCTGCCCATTCTAAACCATGCATCCAGGTCGCGGGGCGTATGCAAAAGCTTGTTGCGTCGTGGCATTCCGCGAAAGTGATACGGACGCGTGAAAAAGTTTCATTCTTTTTCGGTGTGATGTCACTTTTGACCTCTGCTCTGTTGTTTGGGATGGCACCTGAGTCAGATTCCTTCTCGTCCACCAACTTGGCATGCTACTGATACGCGTCGTTAGGTGGATTCATGTGACATATACTGTTCAGGGGCTCTATCTCCTCCCGGTTCGAGCGTACACCTACAAGAAGCGTTCCTGGCACTACTTCCTCTTCGACCTCTGCTATTACGTCACGATCCTCAACTTTATTTACATCTGGTTCTTTCCGTCCAGTACGGCACTGTTCATGGCATGCTATTGTCTCTCGCATGGTTCTCTGGCAAGTGCGGTCATCACGTGGAGAAACAGTCTTGTGTTCCACGACTCGGACAAAGTCACTTCACTCTTCGTCCACATCTATGCACCATTCACATTCACTGTCATTCGGTAGGTCAATCCCAAATGTTATGTAGATTTGACCTGACTTTCTTCACAGGCATTATTATCCTGGGGCTGAGCAGCGTTTCCCTGCGCTGGCCGCATTACCACATCTGAATCCTGGACGTGCCCTGTTTATCAGCGGTGCCATTTGTGAGTTGATCTTGGAATTTCCGACATGTCGACCTTATATTCCTTGACAGATCTTATCTGGCAAATCTTGTACTGGAAGGTACATAAGACAGACGAAACTCGGCTTTTGGACGTGGACTGACCTCTACTTTTCTTCCAGTTCGTTTATGTAGACCGCCGCACGAAGATCGAATCAGGACAGCGGACTACTTCTTTGTCATTCCTCCTCAATGACAAGCGTGGTGCACTAGGACGTGCTTTGACCAGGACCCGCCCTGACAAGCGCGAAGCATATTTCATGGGTGGTCAATTCAGTATGAACTCTTCGGCCAGTCCTGAAAACTTACTAATGCAAGGCGATGCCAGTGTATTCTATTCTCACCGCGTTGCCGGCTGTGTACCTGCTATACGATAGTCCCCGTTGGAGTGGCGCCTTCTTGATCTTGATCTTCGCCGTGAGCGTGTGGAATGGTGGGGGCTTCTACATCGAAGTGTTTGGTCGCAAGTATGCGCAGTTCATTATTTATCCTCTTTCGATCGCTGACGCAAGCGATCAAATAGGTTTGAGCGTGAACTGGAAGCGCTGCGCAAGGAGCTTGCTGAAAATAACAATCACCGCTCTAGTGCTTCGACGGATGTGGAATCCCTGAACAACACGCCTTACGTCGACCACAGAACACTGCCCCCTGTCGATGATTTGGAAGGAGTCGATAATGCCGCTTGGGAGCAGAAGGGTCTGTAGCCCTATTTGCGAATGCTGGCTTGACGGAGTGTAGAATAGTATCAAAAACCTTAACTAATGCTTATGATATCCTGTTCACGTCTTGCTACGATGTATCCCTTTTGTTCTGTGCTGCGGGTTCCTTATATTACTTTACGATATTCTCTCTTGATCTCTTTGAAGCCGAGTATGCGTTCACTGAAAAGATCGTCTCTGTTCTTATGGGTCATTTTGGGATCTTGTTGCGCATGATGTAGTCGTAAAGTTCTCCCACTGTAGCCCACTTGCGACCCACCCTGCAAAAGCACACCCTTGACCCGTAAGGCGCCCCTTTGCTTTCTGATAATGCGAAATACTGTGCTTCACTTGGAAATACGTGCGGGGATTTCTGAGAACTTGGTGAGTGGAAGGGGTAGCAATCCTATGCGATTGGCTCACCGATTATTGTCGTCGTAGAGATGGAGCAAATCCAAGGTCTCCTCGTAGAGATGAAGCATAGATATTTTCGAAATCTGTGGCCTATACGATGCGTGGGTGACGAGTGAATGATCAGATGAACACACAACGTACATGAACATCTTTTTGAAACGGTGTTTCGGAGGGACACCTCGTTTAAGGCCGTTGATCAATATTTCGTGTGGGACGGCTGAATCTGCGATCCAGCAGAGCGCTAAGGTGACGAACAGAACCACCTCTTAGTGAAAGCATATACGAGATGACGAATGGTTACTACATTCGTTGAACGATCGAGCAGACCCCGAAGGTGAGATCGATAACTTGGAGACCTTGAATAGGATCGGGGTGAAAACGATATCTGGTCGATGAACACGGAAAGGCGGCTGTAGACCTGACGTTGCCCTTGAGATTCAGCATATATACTTGAGAATAGAGGTCCGAGGGGTACCTGAGATGCTGGACAACCGTCCCCATAAAGCCCTTTCACAGTCGGCTCTTACATCCCCTTGGAGGTGTTCAGCCACTTCTCCAATGATGATTCTAGAAACGTAGACTGGATGAAGGAACGCTGAGCCAAGGGCGCCTTGTATGCCGAGGACGTTCCATCGTGCGATTTTGTCGCTGCAGGACATGCACAACGTCGGTGGGGAATCAGCCCGACCGGGTTTCGTCCGCAGCACACCGAACAAGGCGTAATTGTCGCGGCCTCTCGAGGCAGCACCTTCTTCCAGAGGTTCAAGCACGGCCGAGTCCTTCAGTTTTGCTATTTCTGCGTCTTGATAGGATGCCAGAAAGCGCATCGAAGCGTCACCGCCTTCGTTGTCATAAACCATGATTGGGGAATCAGATGATCAACAACACCCTGAAACACGAACGAAAATGGCTTACATGGGGGCGTTGACATATACATGATCATGCGAACTCCGTCCTTGAGACCATAAATGCCTTCAGGGTCTCTGGTGAGCCAACGGGACTGCCCGCCATTGGCAACATATCTTCCAATCTCTTCAAGAAACCAGCGGCGTGCACATCGTCGTGCGAGGACTTCTGCGTGCGAGTCATGCAGAGCGTCACCCTGTTCGGGTAGTCGATCCCTAGGGAGACATTTACACCCCGTGGCCAGTGAGATGATCTTGAACGGGAGATCGGGGTCAAGGGAACTCAGTACGAACGCCGCGAGGACGACATAGGCTCCATCGTTCGGCTTGTGATTGAGAGAGTAGTACCGTTCTAGTATCTGGTCCACGAGAGCAGTGTCTGTTTCATCGTATGAAACCATCCAGACTCGACACAATCGCGGTGAAGTTTGAACGACTTGGACTCCGCAGTGTTACCTTGCGAGTCCAACCAGAAAGGCATGCGATTGTCAATGCAGAATTGTACTAGATGGACAGTGCATGTCTTCGTGGTTCCTCCCAGTCACAAGCAGTTCGAGTTTGCATTCTCATCTGTCACTGGGACACCTGTCGGTAACTGTGATTAATCAGTGTGATATGGATCGCGAGTTCTTTCCACCCTACACCCTCCGAACCATGAAAGGAGATTTGGTACGTAACACTCCACATTCAGGGCGACCAGCCGCAAGTTCCTGCAGCTACACATGTTCAACAAGTCTCATGTCCTCATGATACTCGCTTCGTCCCCTCGCAGTACTGGAAGAAGTCGAAACCGAGAGATATTAATCGCTCCCGGGGAACCGTCGCCGAAGCCTCTCACATCCATCCTTCTTGCGACGATTCTGCCTTGTAATCAAGCAGAGCGTTTACTCCAACGAAAGAAATTCGCTACATTCGTAAATAATATTAGCGACAGGAGATACAGTGAACATTATACTTGTTACAGGACTCGATGTGAAGTACCAGGAAAACTGGTGAGTGATGAGAGCCATGATAATAAAGGTGGAGGACGGTTCGGTGAAAATAGGACAAGAGGTGGGACGATAAGCGACAAGATACGGAAATTCACGTGGACCAAGGGCCGTTGTTCATTGAGTGCTCATTTTTAGATGCCACGTTCCAATCGACATTTCTTCCAGATGTTGTATTTCAACGCGATCCCATGGGATTGGTATCACATTAGCCTGGAGGTGAGTGAAAGCGGGGTTAGAAAAATGACATCAAATCTCATGGGGTACGCAGACCTGGAGGAAATGTGCAACAGCACGACCAACACGCCTGGCGAGTGACTGAATGTCAACATAACCGCCATATCCGTCGACGGGAATCTCGTAATTGAGGGGAGAATACCCAGGCCACTACGCACCAGGATAAGTTTTGCTAGACATTGTCGCAACAAAAAGTCTTACCCTAATATTCACAAAGATCTTGCCTCTGGCATCCACGCTGAGGTCGCGGAATGTATATGAGTCCCACCCTGAGAGTCGAACATTTGCTTGTGCTTCCCCAAGAGTAATGCCTGATCGGAAAGCACCCTTGCGCTTGAATTTGATGGTACGACCAGACCCCCTCCGGAAGGAGTCCACGAAACCGGGAGCAGCAGAATATGAAACGGACGATGAGCGACGGGGCCGAGTGAGTGCCATAGGTTGGACCAAAGGTGGGTAAGGGCCGACAGATCCACGGCGCTCTGGGTAGTATGAGTCGTGAATGCCAATGTCATCGTAGGCTAGAATGGTGGCATTTTAGAACACGTTAGGGAAGTGGGTTGAATACATACACTTTGGAGGGAGATGGTGAGAGCTTAGGTTACCTGTAGATGAACCATACATGGAGTACCCTGGCTGGGGAAATGTCTGCCAAATAGTTTGGTCAATGTCAGAAGGGGTTAGTACACAGACTGACCTGCATAGCTGGCTCGTGGTAGGATGAAGACAGTGGCACACCACCGTGAAGGCTTCCCGGCGTCGAGGCATAGCTCAACGATTGTCGCCGGGACCTAGAAGGGGGATAATAAGAGTCGTAGTACGACATTCCTGCAAGTAGTGGGGAATATGCTGGGATGGATGAAAGAAGAACAACCGGGTTTCAACGCCCTTTATACAAAAGGCTACGATGCCACGACCATTACGGCTGGTCCACAGTGCCTCGAGGACACATCGAGGTCCTTTGCTTGGGTGGGAAGGTGGATCAAGTGGTACACCGCAAGGTTCAGACCTAAGTTGGGCAATTTGCAAACCAGACAATCAATATGGCGTTCTCTAGCACAGAAAGTTCTGTGAACCAGATCACGACCGTGCAATCCGACATGGGATAGCGGAGTGCCATTCGAGCCGAAGATTCGACCGCGTCCCGAGGTTCTGATCAGCGGTAGAGAACCCTGAGGAAGAGAACCGATGACATCTTCCACTCGTTATCAATCAGGGGGACCTGGGAAAGAACTGTTAGGGGTGGCTGGTGTCAAAGCACTGGCATCTTCAAGATGGCCTCGAGGCAAACACGTCACGGTGCGTATTCACCTTCCACAAAGAGCTTTTGACTTCCATTGGTAGAAACAAATTTCTTTCCATCAATAAATATCGTCGTTGATGCCCGCGTCCAACTTCGGTACATCTTGGAAGTCTGAGTAGAACACGACGACCCTGATCCCGACCTGTGGACAGCCTTGAGTCGCGGTGCTTTCTGACAATAGCGTAGATGGCCAAACAAACATCATCCCAAAAGCAGCTTGAGACCAAGCCGCGCATGTAGTCTCCACGCCTTGGAGCCTGGAGCTTCAAGTTGGAGCTCAGTGGATATCGCCACATCCTTGACCATCGGTTTAATCACTACAGCTTGACCAACTCCCACTCGGCGAATAGAGGACTGCCGACAAAGATTGTGGCTGGAGGGCACAGGAACCAGCCGCATCAGCGCGGAGCACCCTGGAGCACCCCAATTTAGAGTCCTAGGTTCACAGGTACAATGGCGTACTTCCTGGGTCAGTTTCAGGGGGATTGCTAAGTCAGAACGCGATTTCGTCGTAGTGCGATAGGTTGCGATTTCGTCGACTCGGAGTCACTTCTTTTGAATCCTACTTTCTTGCGAACCCGTCTCCGAGTCTTGCCTCATTTCGGACGCCTTCAATCGTAATGGTTGGTATGCAGTAGCCCCCTCAATTCTGCATCTCCATATTGTCATCCCCATACAGTATGGGATGTCGAATTGAGGGGCTACCTTGATCAGTCCCGTACGTGAGATCGTATTATCCGTGTCCTTTGGAAATTTTTGCTCATCGGAGTCATCCTCGCAAGCTGAACCTCGTCTCCCCCAAACCAGACTGTCGATGGCAGAAGACAGTCGTTCCGCTAGATTGGCCGCTCTCACTGTGTAGCTTTGTTGTATTATTCTTTCAAATCTAGAAACGGGCCGACGAGCAACATAGCGAACTGATAGATCTACACACCTGGATGGCATGGCCAGAAAGATCGAGATGGCAGTGATGTCAGCGACATTAGCTGTAGGCGTTTCCCCACATCATTATGAATGGCAATAAGTGACCGCAATGTATATATTTTGGGAATTCTTCCTACCTTGTGGTAACATGTGTGTGTCCGGTCCCAATGACGACCTTCCCGAGAAAATCCCCATCTAAGAGTGAGAAGGCATGAAATTCATTGTCCCCCTGACTGATAACTATAATTACAAGTAACACATGGGCGATTGGGAGATGACGATCTTGCTGTTGCTACTACCGATCGTACACGAGCAATAGTTTGCGGCACAGTAATGGCCATCATGGTGATTCATACATATGATAGATAGGATATCCTATAGGAGTCGTTAATGGCACTAAATGAATGTGTGTTAGCTACAGCAAGCCTGTGCTCGCAGAGATCTTTGTTGTTTAAAAGGGAAACGATCAATGTCCGGTGTCTTTGCCAACGTAAGAATGCGATGCTAACATGAATGGTTTGTGAGATGTGAATGGATCGGAGACTGGGCCGCTCTTTATCACCAACGATCGGTGGGATATCATCTGTCCAAGGGCAAGTGTGAGTCAGCGTCTCCACGCCTTGTAACTGGGACTACTTACCAGCTTTCTTCATATCCCAATCGTGCTTCAGAGGACTCTAATAGCTCGAAGATAATATCCCAGTCGAGCAGGAAATTTGTAGGAGAGTTGGCTATCAGTGGAGGGATTTGCGGAACATGGAGTATTGGTGTTTTGTCTGCAGGGGCAACTGCCAGTGGTGATATATCCCGGGGACGCTGCTGGGGAGTAATTGTGACAGAGAGGGATGTGTTGAATGCAAGCACTGGTCGTCGCGCATGGGAGTGCGGGGTACCATGAGGGGAGCGAGGTCCCACTGGTCTTGGTCGGCATGCGCAGCTAAAGCGCCGCTTCGTACTGTGTTCTATGTAGATGTCCGGAGTGTGTGCTAGAGGTGGAAATGATGACTCGGAGGATGACTCGGATGAATTTGATCGTAGTAGGGTGGACCCTCGAGATAAACTGGGCCGCTGGTTAACCCAACGATATATGTCCTGGTTTTCCACTGAAGCGGACTCGGACGATGACGCTGTCCAGCTGACAGGACGTGGACCCTTCACTTGGGACATCTTTCTTCGACTAAATGTTGGGAGAGGAGGGAGGTCATCCATTTGGAAAGGGTCTCACCGGCATTCGATGGGTAAGGGACGAAAGACGCAAACGACCATTTGATGTACAGTACTTTATGGGTCTCGAGGTGCCCCGTGGTAAGCCCAAGTCAAGCGGACTTAGGTTTCCTGTGCTTCGTTCTCGGGTGCACTAAATGAAGCCAAGTGCAATATGAGCGCAGTTACCTCGACACCGCCTCCCAGCTGGATACGTATTAGTATTAGATCCGTTTATAATTGTTACTAACTTTGCTGGGCCGGCGAACTATGCAGATATCAGCACTTTGGTTCCGAACGGATGCTATCCTGCTTGGTGCAGTCATCAGCTTTTTGTAAGCGCTCATTGAGTGCTCAATGAGCTCGGCTGGACCGCTTAGCTCGGTTTGGAGTCGCTTACAGTCTGCTTGGCCAATGAGAGCCTTCCAAAGTGTGGTGGAATGAGTACGTTATTTTGACGCTTTGCAGATGCACTGGGGGTTGCGACATTGAACGGGGGACTTCAAACGCCGACGTGTTACGTCCTGGCAAACTTTGTCCGACAGGGCCTGACTCCTCCTGTCTGGGTGACTCTTGTGAGCTTGGTTCAACCGAAGGAACAGGATGTAAAGCATTCTCTCAAACTCTTTCCTGCATCATAGGGAACGAATTAAAATGAGCAGGAGATAACACCACCTTCTGCGGGCCTCTATCCTGCCAATGATGGACAGTGTTATCGTTTGGCGAGCACTTTGACCCTTTTGTTTATCGTGTATTATCTGCGTCCGATACAGAAATGTGGCTTTGAAGTCTCGTGAAGTATTGGTTTACCCTCTGAGCCCATGAAGACAGTCGGAGAGCTACTTATGGTGGCCTGATCTGCATTGGACTCGGAGTCTACTTGGAGTGCGTTCGACAGTCGTGCCGGAACCAAGTCGGGACGATCGATCAAGCTCGATCTACGCTCGATCATCAAGTTTCTTCAAGTTGCCCGATCATGGTTGTTCTGGTCAACGTCCCACCAGCAGACCTTGGCCCATCGATCTTCTCCAACGAAATAGCATTAGATGAGGCTCTGGATATCCTCGACCCCCTTCGACATCTCAGGAATGACGAAAGTCTCGAAGATGATGCCAATTCGCCGAGCATTGTTCCAATTCAACCTCGATCAATCCTCAACGAGATGATTCGGCTATCATTCCCCGATCATCCACTCCATGGAAGCCCCGAACCCATACAAGTCATGCTCAAGGTGGACGCAACCCCCGGTTGTGGAGGCATTGCCTGGCCTGCTGGTGAAGTTTGTGCATCTGTTCTGATGAGATGTCGTCGTGACGGAAAGCGTGAACTGATCACAGGTTCTCGCAAACTATCTAGCCTTTCGTGGAAAGGGATACTGCACAGGTCGAACAACCCTGGAACTTGGCAGTGGTACTGGCTTGGTTGGCCTAGTCGCTGGAGCGCTCGGTGCAGAAGTTTGGATTACTGATCAGGCGTCAGCATCCTTCACCAATCACTCCTCGATTTGTAATGGATGATTGAGACTCTCGCAGACCATTACTAGATATTATGCGAGTGAACGTAGAACTGAATCGGCTACGCTCCTTGGTTTTCGTGTCCGAGTTGAATTGGTGAGTAAATATAGTCTTCCACGTACTCCGCATCAGAGTCTCAGAGATGTCAAGGGGGGAGGCTTTGTCCCCAGAGATACCCCGGCCTGATTTGATCCTGGCCGCAGATTGCGTGTACTTTGAACCGGCATTCCCACTTCTAGTGGACACGCTGGCTGAGCTGGCGACCGCGCAAACGGAAGTATTGTTTTGTTTCAAAAAAAGGCGAAAGGTATTCATGTCCTTCCTGAAAATGCCGTACAGCTTCTCATGGCCAATAGGCGGATAAGCGCTTCTTCACACTGCTCAAAAAGCACTTTAGCTGGAAAGAGGTGTGCAATTCAAATACCTTCCCTGTTTCACAGTTGTAGCTTGGAGTCCTCCAGATCGAAGACGATCCCAACCGGGAAAGATACAGTCGTGAAGCTATTTCACTTTTGACGTTGCATCGAAAGTGATAAAAACCCAACTTCCTGTCGATGACATGGAGAGAGATTGTTTATTTGTGAAGGACACGCGGCAGTCGGTGAGCCGTGAGAGGAACTGGGTCGCATGTTGGCCAGTGCAGTGCAGGGAGGAGCGAGTCTAGGTGCGTGCGGGGACCAATAGCTCCCTAAACTGAGCGAGGAATGGGATGTTTACCTGCACGAGGGTATTCTCTAATTGTAGACTCTAGCTGCAACATTGTATATGGGAGATAAATAGCCGGTCAGCTATCATTCATTATGAAGGTGTTATTGTCTTGATCTGATATCAGATGGTCAGTACCTACGGGTCTTGCTCCCTTTTGGCAAGGAACTTACCTGCAGCCCGTGAATCCCCTGGATTTCCTGCTTCAAAGTTTCTGTAACGAGTTTGTGTTGCTTCACTGTCGATAGCCCCTTGAATTCGTCGCTAGCAACCTTGATTGCAAAGAATGAACCGCATCCTCCTGAATACATACTAGACATCAGACTTGTCCCGGAGAAACACAGAGCATGCTAACCAGAGATGTCTTGCACCACAAGTTCGGAAGGGGAGAAGCGCTCTGTTAGTTTGGCTACTATGGAGCCCTCGGTGTTAATGGGCTGTGAAGCAGGTGTCGACAGGGCTCGCAGACCCACTATGGCCGGTCTCGAGGCCACGAGCTGTCTCGTCAGTGAGAACATGATACACAAGGGCAAGGCGAGCCCTATTGGAACGCGCTTACTTTACCTGTCACGTGCGGCTAATAAGCTGTCTCGAGTTTGAGTTTCGCCTCTAGAATTGAGGCTTTCTCGGACCAAATGCATATCTTCCGCGCAGGGCTCCGTCCTGCACTGCGGTATGGGTTACACACCACTCCGCCGCTGTCAATACCACGGGGCATACATGGAATCGCGCAGTCCTCAAAGAGTGTCCTGAGGTCGTGTCTTGGACCGGCATCAACTACTTCATCAAGCAAAATTCTATCATTGTTGCGGACATTCTCTCGCAGTAATGACTGCAGAAGAGTCACAGCTCTGCGATCCCTGGACTCGCGTTTCTTCTCAACCAAGGTCGACCAAACCGGCGTGGATATTTCTGCGTTACCCGTGCTGGCACCCCCTGCAGTTGCTCGTTGGCTCTTGTTCTCGTCCGCATTGGTCTTCGCCGTTATCGTAGTAGGAGGAGTCACGCGTCTCACCGAATCCGGTCTCAGCATCACAGAATGGCGGCCCATTACGGGTATGGTCCCCCCATTGAACAACGAGGATTGGAATGTCGAGTTCGAGAAGTACAAGGCAACTCCAGAATTCAAGCTGTCGGTACATTTCGTTGGGCCACTATTCTCCCGTGTTAATTGAACTATTCCAACAGTATCAATCACTCAATGTCGTTGGACGAATTCAAGAACATCTTCTACATGGAATGGGGCCACCGTGCTCTGGGTCGTGTGATTGGCGTCGTTTTCGTGGTTCCCCTTGCCTATTTCGCTGTGAAGAGGAAACTCGCTACATCGATGCCTGCTAAACTGACAGGTATGGCCTTACTACTCGGTTTCCAAGGGGTCCTTGGATGGTATATGGTCAAGTCTGGTCTTGAGGACTCAATCATGGAAACTCCTGGGGCGGTTCCCCGTGTCTCGCAATACAGGCTTGCTGCACACCTTGGTACTGCCGTGCTCCTGTATGCTGGAATGCTCGGAACAGGACTGGCAGCGATCAAGGACTGGAAATATGCACGCAGTGGCTTCTGGAGCGGGTCAAAAATCATGTCATTTGAGGAGGTACTCTCTAAGCCGGTCATCAAGAGATTCTCGCGACAATCTCGTGCTTTGACAGCACTCGTATTTTTGACAGCATTGTCTGGTACGTGGTTGTCCAGGCAGCTTTTACTGCCAGTTCTCACCTAAGACTTGTCCAGGTGCTTTCGTCGCTGGTCTGGATGCCGGGTTGGTATACAACGAATTCCCGTTGATGGGTGGTCGTCTGGTACCTCCTACTGACGAGCTATTTTCCGCTGCATATGCCAAAAGTGCAGACGGGTCTGATGTCTGGTGGCGAAACATATTTGAAAACCCCACTACTGTCCAGTTCAACCACCGAGTCCTCGTATGTTCTCCCTTTACGCGTTGTTTGACAGTAATTGATTCCGAATCCCTCTGATAGGCAATGACGACATACCTTAGCACTTGCTTCCTCTTCGCTCAAAGTCGCCGCAGTGCCGTTCGCACACTATTGCCCCCACTGGCTCGCGTTTCGGCCACAGCTGCGTTCGCGATGGCAAACGTTCAGGCTCTGCTTGGATTGGCTACATTGCTTTACCTTGTTCCCGTTCCTGTGGCTGCTGCACACCAGGCCGGCAGCGTGGCGTTGTTGAGTACAATGATACACTTGCTGGTTTCGCTCCGCCGGCCAGGCGTGGGAGCTCAGATTTGGAGTAAAGCTTGGACACAAGCTAAGAAGGCCACTTGATAGAGTCTAGAGGAATCCATGCTTCATGTATTTTACCACCCCACTCCATAATTATCTAACACGAGCGTCCCATCGTACAGGTTGCCGCCCTGGCCTGGCGTACTTAGTCCGTCGCTCCGACTCATAGGCGCCAAGTGACAATAGGTCACACCTATAGGTATATCTTTTACGAGATGCTCCTCCCTGACAGCACTCAACTTTCAATATCTGAGGATCAATTCACATGCTATACCACATCGATACCCGCCGGTGTACATATTCCACCAGCCTTGTTTCAAAGTGAAACCGATAGAACTTGCAGTGCACGTCCCATGGCAGATGGTAATGGCAGTTGTTCTTTGCTTACACGTCTATGTTGGGACTATCCTGAATGTCGTGCTTGGAATACTCGTACGAAGGCTTTGGCAGACTCCTTCGTCGGATCTTCTGACGAAAAAGGTTGCGGAAGTGCTGCTAGCGAAGAGAGCACCCGGATCCGTTGCAGACTGGCGGATGGTGAGAAATCATGACACGAGTGGGAGAATATTTTGTGTCACGTTGGCAGCGAAATGGAAGTTCAGCAAGTTCATCCAGGCTCATTGTATAAGGTCGTCGACGGTACATTGCAGCGGTCAATCGCATCAACTTGCAGAGTTTGAGTCGATCCAAGCTGGCGCAGGAACAGCATATTCCGACGGACCAACAAATCCCCGTGATCTCTCTCCATCATCTGTGTTACGGACAGAGGAATGGGTGGTCCTTCCCCCTTTCTTGGTTCCCCTTGAATATAGCGTTGGATTCCCCACTCAACACGCAGTGTTGAAACATCATGTTACAAGAAAGAACATTAATATATTGGGACTTCAACCTGACATCTGTACATCTTCATCAGCAGTGGCTGCAGGTGGTGCCGGCACGGATCCATCTGCAGGCACTTTCACGTCCATGCTTTCTAAGTAGACCTTCCCCGCATCCCCATCAATAGTGCGGAATTTACCCGTCGGAGAAGTTGACTTTTCATGGATGCCTGCGGGACCGACGATGCCGATTGAGGTGTTGTTGACATTAAGCTCTTTGTCCTGCTGAAGTGTTTCGCGAAGAGCGTGCAGGCCGTGCTTAATCAACTCTTCCAGAGTACCTTCGAGGGGGTGGCCGTGAACTTAGATGTCGCGCCTAGCGGCCAAGGAGACTTACAATCGGCAAAGCTCTCATAGTGTTTCTCCAGATACGTCTTCGCGCTCTGGCTCCGTGCGCCGATCGACATTGCGAAGTACTCGTACGAGTTTCCGGACGGCGAGAACTCGAACAGATGCGGACCTGTTTGATCTTGACCGATGACAAGGAAACCGACACCATAAGGCCGGCGACCATATTCCTGAGTGTTTACCTGTGCCTCTGCCATCACGAGAGTAAGATGAGCGTTTGACAACACAAAATATCAACGTAAACCCACTGTCGGCGATAGCAGACACGAGCCGATTGACGGGCATTGGTCGGTTAAAGACCATCCGCTCGTTCATGGCTTGTTGCCGCATGAAATTACTATCAGTGGTGGGATGCAGATGATGCAGATGAGTTCGGCGCGTCATAGGGTATAGAGGGCAACAGCCCGCACCTGAGGACACGTGCATCCGACGTAAGGCCTGCGATGGCAATACCGACGTGATCGTCTATTCGGAACATCTTTTGTTGGTACGATGCTAACTCTCCCGTAGAACGCTATTGGATATCAGTCACGCGCGTACGCAATACAGAAGCGATGAGCACACCTTCAAGGCCAGTAATATAGCATGGGTCTTTGATCGCAGACCGACTGCTGCAGATCCTTGTTTCACGGCTTCGAGCGCATATTCGACTTGATGGAGACGACCTTGTGGGGAGAAAACAGTGTTATCGGAGTCGTATGTGTTCCTGAACTGCGTAGACGTGTGAGCATTCTGCAAATCGGTGGAATATAAACGTATACAGACCATAGTAGCGAATGAAGATGTGTATCGACCTGGCTGTCCGCTACAGGTGACGCGTCCAGCAGTGGTCGGTAATCGGTAACCGGATATTACAGGAGTCACATGATATTAGCGACGAGGTTAGATGCAAGACAAGCAGAAATAATTATGTGGAAGAAAACTACACAGATGGCAGATGTTATAATAAACCACTCGATTCATCGTGCTCCCTTTTTATCAGCTCTCCATTCCTTGAAGATACCGTCCAAGCTCTTATATATCAGGTGTGACGGCAGACACCTGATGATTTCACCCATCTTCTCCTCCGCCTCTGCTTTTCCCTTGTCGCCGTTTGTCTTCTGCGCGTATTCGATCGTCATGTAGAACATCGCAAGAACGGCGAGGGAAACGTGCGTTTGCTGCGCTCCATGGGCTGATGATTGGGAGAATGCCGCAAGGAGGGGACCAGAGATACTGGGCGCGGATATGGCAGGTGCGGTCTGGGAAAAGGGTGTCGCACGCTCGCCGCGGACAAGTCTCAACAATATCTCCAAGAGATTGTCGACCTCGGACATGTGCGTCTTGAGGAAACGTTGGCGCTCTGTCTGGACTCCAACTGGCGAGTTGACCGCCCAGCCCTCGAGAACAGTCCAGATCGTAGGTGCCTGTGAAGCGGTTTAAAAAAGGTGACAATCGAATGGTGAATTCACTCACTGGATCAGGATCCGTAACCTCGATCTTCTTCTCCCATCCATCTGCTGCTTCACCGGCAACCCAGAACATACGACCAAACATACTCTTCAACCACTCTTGCACGTCACCCGACTTCACCCACTTCGGCTCCGATAGCGGTCGGCCAGTGTCCAGGTGAACGACGAGATGTACTTTGATCGGCGACGAGATTTTCGAGAACGATGGGATTGTCTCGTCGGAATCGCATGGATCAGAAATAGTTGGCAGAGGCAGGTACGATTTAGTGTCCTCTGAAAGCCCTTCAATCTGGACATTGTCGGTTAATCCATCACAAAAACCCTATATAAAAAAAAGCGGAAGATGACCACGTACCAGTACACCCTTCAACCCATCCTCATCCCTGTCCAAAGACATGTGCACCTCAATCCGACCCTCAGCCCTGTACACGCGAAGATAATCGACAACTTCTGCATCCACGACCAATCGTCTACTGCCCGCAGCATATGATATTGATAGCCGGTTTGCAGATGGTGTCTTCCCCTTCTTGAGTGCCGTGGTCGCTGGTGGATTCGACGACTCGCCGTAAGTAGAACCTGAAGATGTCGACAGTAGAGTATTCGATGTTGGGGAAGCAGGGGGTTCTGGAAGATGTTCTTGGTCGTTCTCCTGGACAAATTCAGGGGAAATAGCTTTCTCGTCGGGTTGAGTGAATGTAGGAACTAGATCATCGTCGTGGGCTTGCGTATCTTCTTCCTGAGAGAAAAGCCCATTGTCTTGTGAGTCGTCCACAATAGTCGAAGCAAACGACGGATAGGCTTGCAACGGTCTCGGACCTGTAAGAATCCTTGCGACCTCAGCTGGGCTGTCAGAAGGGGGTCTCAGCATATTAGCGAGCCCAGCATCATCAGCGGAATGCTCTTCCGCTTGAGGCATATCAGACAGTGACTGCGCAGCGACGACAGGAGGGGGTGCCGAGGCACGACTCGAGGAAACATCAAATGAACTCAAAGATGAAGAAGATTGAGAAGCGAGACGAGAAGGTTCAATGAGCGAGGAAGAACCACCAAGCACTGCGTCAATCCCATCCTCAGTGCAGAGGCCACTGTGAAGAGGCTGCGTGGCCTCGGAGGCAGCGAACGATGTAGTTTCTTCCTGAGTAGAGACGACATCATCCACATCGGGGCGAATGCCTGACGGGATCGATTTGGAATCTTCGCCAGTTGTGTTTGACGCAGCTGGCAGCAGCTCATCAGCCACTGCCACATTGTCACTTGGACCATGGAAAGCGACAGCATTATCATCGCCCAAAGAACCATGTCCATGTCCATCAACAACAGTCCCTTCAGAGCAAGCGTTAGCTCCATGAAACCTCCGGCCGTCAGATGGACGCCCTCCATCCGTGTTCAGGAAGCATCCATCATAGGGATCGTTAAAACAGGTCGAGGACTCACCATTGACGATGTCACCTCCGAGTCCGGGGATACTCGACTCATCGACTGTGACGTGAGGGTCTTCGACACGACTCACACGAAGTTGGTTCTCGTCCTCGTCACCGGTTCGTTCGCCGTGCGTACCAACCTCGACGTCGGCAGTATCACCTTCGTCTTCAGCGATAGCAGCCATGAGCCAGTCACCCTCACTGGCAGTCTCCGCTACGCTCGGCGCAGCACTACCCCGACCCAATCCATCCATATCGAGGCTCGCAGTATCGCTCATCTGACTCCCGCGTGGCGGAGGTGGGCGCCCTCGACCTTCTTCTGTATCCCCGTCATCATCCTCAAGCTTCTTGCGCTTTCCTTTGCGCGAGTCCATGGGTGTGGCCCCAAAAGCGTACGATGAATTGTGTGGAATGGGATGCGAGTCATCCGGTGAGACCGGCGTGTGGAAATAAATGCGAATGCGAGACGGTGGCGGAGAGATGAACGAAGAATGCTCGCCATTGGATGGTTCCACCTTGACCTCAGCTGCTGCTGACGGATCGGTGGGAGCATGCTCGCTCTTATGCGCGGAGTCAGCTTGTTCCCCACGGATGGAACCATCCGGATGTTCTTCCTTGACAACAACATGGGAAGAGTCAACGAGAGACGCAGCCCCCTCCTTTTCCTCTGCTTTGACAGCAGATGGAAGTACGCCCCACGTCCATCCGAGTTCGGGCATCTCGAGCCCCACAATCTTAAAATCTGTAAGAGTGCGCCGATTCTCGTCCTTCTTACCACTACTCGTAAAACTTCCAGACGATGCATCGCGATTGCCCATTTGAGCATTTGTACCATCCTGCCGCCCAGAACGACCCGCGGAATGGCCCTGTCCCCGTCCACGAAAGCCAGCATTGCCCAGATTTCCCTGGTGATGTTGATGCCCCGCATTAAACGACCCACCTCTCCGGTTATGGAAATCCTGCTTGTTTCCAAAATTCCCTCGCGAACCGTGGCCACGCATGGAACCTTGTTGACCACCACGACTACCTCCACCACTCATGAACATGCTGCCACCTCGACCACCACGTTGACCGCTCATTCCACCTCTGTTGCCACCCATGGATCCTCCTCGACTTCGACCAGCATTCATGGAACCACCGCGACCACCCATGCTGCCTCTGTTGTGTCCGCCAAGGGGAACCTGGTTGGCGCCTTGTTGACTCTGATTCTGACCGTACGTAGGAACCGTAGGAGCAGGCGGAGGCTGGAATTGTGGCTGGGGAGGTGGGCCATGTTGGCGTTGCTGGCCATGCTGACCATGTTGACCATGTTGGTTTCCACTAGGCCCATCAAACTTTTGTCTTTTCGCAGGAGGAAGATGTTGCGGTGGCGTATGGTGCAGTCCGGGATTATGCCGGGGTTGGTGGTGTTGCTGGTGTTGTTGCTGAGGGAAGTATGGCTGAGGGGGAGCGATCGAGTGAGGAGCTTGCTGGTATGTCGGCTGCGATATGATATGCTGAGGAGCCTGCGGCACATATGCTTGAAACCCGACGGAAGCTTGGTAAGGATTATACTGGGGTTGAGGTTGTGCCTGAGGAGGTGGGGGAGGTGCCATTGGCTGAATAGGTTGGTAATGCTGAGGCTGTTGTTGCGGTTGCTGCTGTTGCCTTTGTTGCCAAAGCAAGTTCTGGCCTCCATATCCGTAATTTGCATACAGTGTGCTTTGTTCGGGAGGCGGCCTTTGGGGTTGGGGAGTACTCCATTGTGGATTGTAACCAACAGCAGCGGCCGCTGCCGAAGGCTGTTGGGCGTGTTGGGCTGCAGCTGCTGCCCAATATGCAGAATAGTCGGGAGGAGGACCCGCTGGGGGAGGACCGGGAGGTAGCGGGGGCTGGGGAGGGTTGTAAGTTGGCTGAGGAATGAAAGGGTTTTTGTTCATGGGAGTGACACGGATCGATCGTGCGATCGAGTAACGCTGGCAATGTCGCCGACGACGCTGAACGATGTTTTGTCGTCGTTTGAACCAGCGAGCTCAAGTTCTCCATGCTCAACCCGGACCCTTTGAAAACATGTCCGACGCTTAGTCATCAACACGTGGGGTGCGATTAACGATTACAGTAACTAATTAGTAACTCCTATGTAGTACTACCAAGTACCAAGTCTTAGATCTTAATACTAAATGTACTGTAACTAAGGT
The DNA here is from genome assembly GCA_038093975.1 of Chalciporus piperatus. Classification (NCBI taxonomy): domain Eukaryota; kingdom Fungi; phylum Basidiomycota; class Agaricomycetes; order Boletales; family Boletaceae; genus Chalciporus; species Chalciporus piperatus. Next base: position 49,464 of record JBBPTG010000025.1, read on the forward strand.
AAATTCACGGCAGACGAGAAATTTAGAGTCAGAGGACAGTCCGTCAGAACCAAAACTTCAGGCGGTGGCTTGGTTGTTTGTTGAACCATTCGCCTCCGCAGTAGGAGGAGGCATATGAAGCTTCTGCAGTTTGTTGCTACGCTCTACCTAAAGAATGTCTCATCAGCGGAAGGGCAAGAACGTTGTACGGGCGCACACACCTCACGGACTTGTTTGGCTTTAAAGAGCTCATCTGCTTTCTGTCTCGAAATCTCGGTGTTTTGTTTCAATCTCGAAGCTTGTTGTTTCTGAACCTATGTAAAATCGGGTTTCGGTAATGATTCGGGGAGAAACTGTTGCACAGCTCACCTGAAGGTCACCCTGTGCGCTGTGCAAGCTTGTGACGGCCTCGTCGTGCTTGTATGTAGCTTTCTGCAGCGACTTGGTCAGATCATGTTCCTTATCCTCCAACTTCTTCAAAGTCTTCTCCGCCTTGCTCGCAGACTTGGGACGTTATGTTAGGGGTTAAAAGATGAGACGAAGCAAGGATTGTCTGACCTTGGCTGCCTTTGCCTCTGACTTTTCGGTGCTCTTGAGCTCCTTCACAGCACGCTGGTAGTTCTTCTCGTCTTCCTTGGCCTCATTTGCGACATCCTTCTCCATCTTTCTGACCACTTTAGGGTCCGCAGGAAGCTGTTGTGGCATGCTCATCGTGAGTGAAAGTGATGGTTCAAGCTAAGTGCAAGGGGAATTTGTCTGGACTTTGTATAGGCAGAGAGACAGGGGCTCATGGGGACTGAACTAAATTTGTCATTACAATTCAGGCAGCTCTGTCTATGTAAAAAAAACGTACTGATATGATCGATGGAGTGCTTGGCGTCAAGTCACACCTGGGTCAGATGAAGAAGCGGCTCCACAAGTCGCTCACGCTCGTCGCGAGGCTGCCGACGACCTAAGTTACCAGTACAGTCAGCGTCCACGCTCGACAGCCCCAAGTTCCCTGCGGCATTCCCTTCCGAAGTTCAGCTAATACCCAATGTCATTGTCAAACACACGATGAGACAGAACAGCCAGAGTTCGGACCTTTCGCTAAAAAAGCCTACCGTTCACTACCCCGAGGAATTGGGGCATGCACCTTCAGCTCAGTACTTTAATACCCCTCCCAAACTCGAGTCACGCGCTCCATCGTTCGCAGGGACCGACGATGAAGAAGAGCTTGAAGAAGACTTCGACTGGAGTGGTGATGAGGACCTCGAAGACCAAGAGACCATGTTCGAGAAACAGATGGGCGTAAATATCAGGTCAAGACGCTGGACAGTCTGGCGGTTCGTCCATTTTGCTTCCTCGCATCCTTCCACAATCGTCGCTGAGGTGTCCTCGTAGCCTATTTACATTTTTGTTTTCTTCCTTGATCGGCTCCACATTCCTTGCCGGTGTCCTGGTGACACCTGCCCTGCTTGTACATTTCTTCTGGTACAAACCCCACCCCACCGAATACCGTCACTACGTCGACATAAACATCGAAGCCTGGCTTTTCTGGGCAGCGGCCAATGTCGTCATATCCTGGGGTCTAGCAATGATCATAGACATCATACCCGCAATAACACGCCTGTTGATATCAATCTCATGGGGTCATGTTTCCGAGGAGCTCAAGACCCACATCGAACTGTACGATTCCGTCAAAGATACCTTCAAACCCGTGTTGTACGCCGCAAGCGCCTGGCTCAGTTGGGTCATCTTGTTCCAGAACATCTTCAGGTTGTACAATAACGGTCCCAATGGAACGAGTTTCGCTGCATATACTGATCGAGTGAGTGTGTTCTCAAAAGCTTTCGCGACTTAAGGCGCCCATCAACACCCGCAGGTTGCCCAAGCCATCGAATTTTTGTTTTTCTTGACATTGGTTATATGCGTCCAAAGAATGTTGTCCCATGCTATCGGTATATTGAATTTTTGAACGCATCTGTTCCCAGCTCATACCTCATGTTAGCGTTTGCTTTTCATCGAACTGCTTACAAGGAACGCCTTGACGACCTCAGAGTTGCTCTCCACGCCATCGAAAAACTCCGCGACTACAAGCCAAAGTCTCGTCACCACCAACACAGATCCAGTGCCGGACTTAACATGTTCAACCTCGGCTTCACCAGCCCTTTTGGCGAGAAAGACTCCCACCGTCATCGCTTTGCTTACGAAGCTAGTGACGATGATGATGCCGAGGATGGGTTCCATAGCAAAAGTGTCAAAGGAAAGCATAAAGAAACGAAACCCAAAACTTTTATCCATTCGTATGACTCGACACCTGACTCGCCCGGGCTTGAGTGTCGAACTCCAACCAACGCTTCGGTTTCAAATTCAGCGCAGGAAAAGCAGGAGATAGCATCTCATGAATACCCACCATCTCGCAAACGTGCTGGAGACCAGCATGCACACGACGAACACAACCCAGCCATCCAAGCCGCACGAGTCATCAAGTCGGCGGTGTTACATGATGCTCGCAACATCAAAGGCGATGACAATGATTTGAGTGCTTTGAGGTTCAGTGTCAACTCCACCCGCGAAGCTAAGGTATGGTGACTTTTCTCTGTGCGAAGTGATTTGCTAGCAGTTGAATTGAATTGTGTTTGACAGCGTCTGGCCCGGGCAATATACACAACATTCCGTGACCGCCACAGGACCTTTCTGCTGTCAGGAGACTTCCAGCCCGCGTTTTCTTCCCTGGAGGAAACCCAGGAGGCCTTCCGAGTCTTCGACAAAGATAACAATGGTGACATCTCGCGACCTGAGATTAAGGCGACCATCCTACGGATCTACAAAGAGCGGCGTTTCCTCTCTCGGAGTATGCGTGATGTTGGGGTCGCTCTCAAAACCCTCAACCAAATCTTGCTTTTATTTGCATTTGTCGTCTTGTTCTTCATTTCGTTGAGCATCTTCGGGGTTGACGTCACTCAATCTCTGACCAGTGTATACTCGCTGGGTATCGCAGCGAGCTTCATATTCAAGAATTCAGCCAGTAACGTCTTCGACGCCATCATGTTCTTGTTCGTGACACAGTGAGTACATCCATCGCGCCGATTCCGATTCCCGTCTCTGACGTCCTTGTAGCCCCTTTGACACTGGTGATCGATGCTTCATTGACAGTAAGATATCATCAACGGACAATGAACATGCATGCTAACGCACGTGCAGCTGACAACCTGATCGTGAAGAAGGTGGGATTGTTTGCAGTACGCTTTCATCTTACCTCTGTAGTTTTGTGGTTTGCTCACTTGATTATTCAGACGGTGTTCGTCCGATCGGACGGCACTGAGACATACTACTCGAACAGTCAACTCTTCACGAAATTCATGTGAGTCCTCTTCTGTTGGAAAATGGCGCAAACTGAGGGTGTCTGTAGAACGAATGTTCGCCGAAGTGATGTATGAATTCGTTCTTGCCTGTCGTAGCTTTCGATTGACGTGACTTTCAGAAAATGACTGAATCTCTGTCGATGCAAGTCGCTTGGCGTACACCCCTGGAAAAGCTGGATACACTTGAGGCTCGCATCAACCAATGGCTTGCGACCGAAGAGAATAGATGGTTCCAGCCCACCACTTCGATCGCTCTGCAAAATATCGTCTTTCAGCGTCATCTCGAAATCACCATTGGGATTCCTCACAATTCGTACGTATCCTCAATGATCACCGTCGTTTGCGTTCTGAAAAGCAACTCACTTTCCCTCGCAGGACATGGCAGTAAGTACATATTGATCTTCGGTGACTTTTCATTCTGACCACATTGATCCTCGTATCTTAACCTTCATCGTAACGCAGAGATTGGGGATTGAGGAATGTGCGGAGGACTGCATTCCATGCAGCTGTGCAGTATTACTGCCAACAACTCGGCATCACCGCATTCCAGTCCCCGATGTCAGTTGTCTACGTAGACCCAGACACTCAGCAAGTCACACCTGTCGCCGATATGGAACCACGCCACGCGGACACCCTGAATCCTGGAGCAGAAGGTTCTGCCAAGACATTCCTAGGCTTCACACCTCCAGATCAGCGAGGCTCTCTGCCATTGCGGGCGAGGAAAAGCAAAAGTCGCAAGGCAGTCTTGCGGGGCATTGGTGCGGATGGCACTGCAAGCACTGGTTGAAATAGAATTTATCAGAAACACATGTCTCTCCCCCTCGTCGGACTTTATAGACTTTATAGATCACTGATATGGACCTCATGGAATAGGCAAGTTTCTTGGAATGTGACAAGGACGTGCCCAGTGTAGTAGACATGTTATCTGACAGTGACGGAACACGTTGCCTGTGCGAGGCGTTATCTGCATTTTTGCTTGTCGGCTTTTACCCGCTCCCGCTGAATTGAAGTCGTGTGTTTTCAGCGTTACGAAACGGACGTCACCGGTTGCTCATATAAATACAGACTGGCTTTGGACCGGCTTGCACCCTGAACAGCGCGCGGTTTAGTTTCGGTTGCGTCAAACGTCGAGGGAATGGGCGTTGCAGATCTTCACGACCTCCAGCTCGTCTGGTAAGATCCCTGCGGACAACGTTCTACCCATTGACCTAATCATCAACTCTTCTCCTAGGCCAAACTCAAGTCCAACAGGCGTAATCGCAACTGGCACATTCGACCAGGTCAGCACTTACCCACTCTCCCCTCGTCCGCAAAAGTCCGCTCACCACTTAGAACCGCTACCAAACAGTGGTCGTCTTCCATTCACTTGGCTAAAGGCGACGCTGGGTTTTCAGGCACCGTCAAAGTCTCCTGGGGTGAAAAGGTTGCATACAAGTTCATCGTCGACGGTCGCTGGCAATGTCGAGACGACCAACTTAAAGAAGATGATGGCCATGGGAACCTCAACAACGTCATTCAGGTCCCCGCAAAGCCGGTGTCATCCACTGTTCAAGAACAACTGGCGCGGTTGTCTATCCCTCCTGAAGGACCATATAGCGATGCTGAGATGATGACGACGGCCGTAGAGTGGATGCCTACCGCCGAGCCAGCCGTCGGGGTATCTCTTCCACTCCCAACCCAGGAGGTCACTGTGGCAGGATCTCGGCCAGGTGCCGCACCTCCCGCTGAGGCCCACGTTGGCGAGGCGACATCGGTACTGTTCCCTGTTTACTCTCATCGTTCAATGTTATATTAACCCGTCCCTTTCATAGGATACATCTGTTGATACGAAGGAAACCGTCGCGTCCACTGTATCAGTGACACTCGAAGTTCCCCCACCCGCGCAGGCACCCCCCTCGTCAGGTGATGTGTCATTACCAAACGGTTCTACTTCGCCTCCGTCGGAGCTTCAGGTCAATGGAAATGGCGAGACACCTCCTCCGAACAGTCTCGTCACCCATGCGCCCATCCAATTTTCGAAAGAGGAACTAGTACCCACACCTCCGGCAGCATCTGAGCCCGAGACTGCGAAGGAGGCAGTGGCCGCGCAATCCGAATCGGGTGCCGCTGAACCGGCCCAGGTTGTCGGCGATGTTGCACCCGTTCCGGTTCTTGTCAAGGTCCCAGAGACGTCCACGAAAGAGCCTGAGGCTGAGACTGCTGCTAACGGTCATTCCCGGCGGGCATCGGCACCTCCTTCCACTCCCACTTCCCCTTCCCCTTCCACACCCTCCTCGAAACTCAACACTGCGACGCACAAAAAGCGGCGATCCTTGTTCGCGAGGATAAGACATGTCTTCGACAAGGATAAGGACAAAGAAAAAGTGAGGGAGAAGAGTAAGGCTTAAGCTTACTTTCCACCTACCGTCTCCCGTGTTTTCGTGGTTTCATTTTCTTTGCTCCATAGACTCCCGACTCTTACGTACGATCACGTCCTTTTTACGATGCATGACACACGACATCATGCTGTCTTAGACTTAAATTATTTTACTTGCGGTTTTTCATCACCTGGGCACGTCTGTTTGCAAAGTTGAATTTGTGTCGTGTCTATACATGTGTGGAACTGGGATCATCTTCTCGGTCGCTAGCTATCATTGACGAATCTCCAAAACGATTCCTGTCTTGTGTGTGAGCGCCTCTGATGCAAAGATCCCTTAGAATTTACCCACCTGCAGCAATTGTCTCCCCGCCCCGTCTCAACAGAAGGCGACCCATGTCCTTGTTGATAGCAAACGGTTCGATCGGGATAGCTCTTGCAACGGCGCCAGGTCCCGAGGGGGTATCCCCTCGCAGAGTGATCTCAACTTCAGCGGAAGTCCCCTTCGTCAACACACTACAATCATGCTCAGCCAGAATACATGCATATCGAAAAGCAAGACCATACCGCGGGTTCCTCTTCGTCACAGATCCAACCGCTCGATCGAGCGTGGCAACCAACTTCGAGATCGTCGCAGGGACATCTCGCGAGTGATGGAATAGCTCGACCTACGTACGTCGCTGACCGTGAGCGCCTCTCTCTCTAATTTGTGACCAAGCCCGACACATACCGAAGCACCACTCGTGATTGGAAGTTGAATGTCAAAGACGATAATCCGTGCGCTAAAAGACGTTGCGAGGGGCACGAGATCTGTAGGCGGACAGAGGACATTGCCGATGCTGAGATGAATAGGATCGATCGATGTCAGATAGAACGTCGCGTTGGATCCTGCAACTGTCCACGGCACGCTTCGTTCGTCGATATCGATTGCTAGAGTGGTGTCAAGAAGTGATCAACGATGTGTTCTTAGGTACTCACATCTAACGACCGCGGTCTCGTCTCCGGGAAGAACCCGTAGGCGTTCTCCAACCTGAACTATACCACTGCACACCCGACCGGTTACTCCAATCCCAGAACTTTGCCCTTTGAAAACGTTCGAGATGGGCAACCTCAAAGGTGATGCAATATCCCGCACGGGAGGTTCCAATTTATCTGGGGAACGATGAGTACAAGTACCACTGGGAACGCTTCAACTCACCAAGAAGATCAACCAAGGTAGGTCCTTGGTACCACTGTGACAGGACTGACGCCTCAGGGGCTTCCCGATGCGCAAGGTTCACACCAAGCATTGCACCCACAGGCACGAAACTTGTCTTTGACGACTGGAAGCCCGACTGACCAAAGAACGCTCTTAGATGTTCGCACACCTCCTCGTATCTCCTCTGTTCCCAATTGACCTAGACCCAGATCCATCAGTGTCACCGTCGACTATGGCGTATGACAGCTCAAGACGCACTTGATCCAACTTGTTAACCGCTACAATCACTTGGGACACGCCGAGACTCCGAACGAGGACCAAGTGTTCACGAGTTTGTCCTCCGCGCTCGAAACCTGCTTCAAATTCCCCGGTCGTAGCATCAACAACAAGAAGCGCACAATCCGCTTGGGATGCTCCAGATATCATGTTCGGAATGAAGTCTTTGTGTCCCGGAGCATCCAGGATTGTTATCTGTCGATGGGGCGTCGACAGGGATTGCATCGCGATGTCCATAGTAATTCCTCTACAACCAAATTTCAGTCGGCAAGCACGGTACAAATGCACAACGTAAACCGACCGTTCTCTCTCTTCCGCGGTCCCGTCAAGTTCCCAAGCCCAGCTAAAGCTACTCTTCCCGGCTCGGCTACTTTCCCTCTCATTTGCATGTCGTGACTTTTCATCGACACGTCCTAGTTCGTACAACAGTCTGCCCATCAGGGTCGACTTTCCAGCATCAACATGTCCTAAAGATCGATGAGAGGCACGAGCGTCACAACACGTGCCTTCACCTACCGATGACGACCAAGCTAACGCCTTTCTTTGCGCCTTCAGCAGATGTCTGAAGCTCTCGTCTCACTTCTTCCAACAACTTCTCTCTCTCCATCACCAACTTAGGAAGAGGCTCATCCACTCTGGGGGGCCCGTCATCTTTAGGATATAAATTCAGTGCCGAGAGGTCGAGTATCCTCGGATCCAATCCCCCGCTGTTCTGCCTTGCAGGTGTAGTTGCCCCTGACTTCTTGAATGTCTGCGGACCGGCACCCGCCTTCTTCGTTGGTTTGGTTGGGGTTCCAATAGGAGTGTTATAACCAGAGGTGGATGGCGTCTGTGCCGCCTTCTTCTGAACAGCAACCTTCTGTGCCTTCTCGCGCTCCTTGGCGGCTGGAGTGTAGAATCGTAAGAAAGGAAATCAGCATAAACCATTCCATTGAAAAAGAACAACAACAGCAAGTCCAAGTGTACATCTACCAATACCCGCATAGAAGACGGATGAAATAAAAGGATAAACTTAAAAAAATAGAATACAAAGAAAGTGGATGGTGGGAGGTTCCACTATCGGTGGGCCAAGGTAGTGCCGCGGCGAGCGTTGAAGACAATGTCATCGGGGCTCGGAACGTCAAATGCAAAGGGAGCAGACGGGACGCGCAGGTCCGGGGAAGTAGGGGGTCTTGTGCGACGTCTGTCATGATGCTCTACATCGAGCTCGAGTGTGGATCTACTCCGGGAGAGCGATGCCTGATACATGTCAACAAGGCGCAGTTCCTCCCTCCCGTATTTGGGTGTCCTACTGTCCTTGTCCTTGTCTTCGGGAGATGTTAGAGGGTCATTGACAAGCAAGGAAGCGAATGCCGAGGGTGACGCACGAGATCGGGTAGATTTTGGTATGAAGAGAGGTGGTGGAGACGGGAGTGGTGCTTCGACATCAGTGGTACTTGAATGGGATGATGGTTTATCTTGTGCTTTCTTCACCTTCAGCGCCAACTTTGACGGCCGGGTTTCCCCACCAGGCATCTGAACCAATGGGACAGGTTCCAGCGTATGCGCAGTCGACAAACTCTGCAGGGAATGATAGGATGTCGTTATAGCGGTAGTAGCGGTTGCCCCATTAGCGATGGGTGTGAAGTACTCTGTATGAGGCTTGGGAAGGTCCTTCGGAGGCGAACTAGGTGGCACAGATATAGGGACACGGGAAATAACGTGAGCGTTAGCCTTCGCCTGAGCAAGCTTGGCCAGCTTGGACTGAGGACGAGCTGCTACATCCGGCTCATTACGCGCTATCGGTGGATCAAGAGGAGGCATGTGAGTCGACGAAACGGGGGAAGGAACCTTGGTCGCCTTAAGAGTGGAAACCGAGACCTCCGACATGTTGTCCGCTTGCTTCCCGGATGTCTGATCGTGGGCTTCTAGTTCCATGGCAGTCTGTATTGCCTTGCGCACATGAGAAGACATGGACGAGGTAGTAGTCGATGGTGGTTTGATAGAAGCCGATGAGATCACTGAAGGCGTGGATGGCAATTTTCCAGGAATACGTGGGACCACGACAAATGACGAAGATTGTTCAGAAGCCACTGACGAGGGTTGTTTGGCGCTTGTCGCGCGCGAAGCCAATGAAAGTCGAGATTCTGCAGCCGGACGCAGGGCCGGATATGTGAGCACAGAGCTTGTCTCCAAATCCGATGATCGTGAAGTAGAGATTGTGCTGGCGCGGGAACTTGCTAACTCTGCTAGCTTTGAGCGCTTCAATGGTTGAGTGCGTTGTGATATATCCTTTTCTGGTGGCGGAGGCGGCTTCTCGCTCGTGGTATCCGGGATTTCGGGCAAGGCGTCAGCTGATGGCATTGTCAAACTGGTCAGGCGACGAGGAGACCTTGGAGTTTCGAATTTCATAGATGACTCCGTTGATGTGCGAAGCGATGGTGCAGAATCATAAGTGGAAAGCCTTTGGACGGCTGAAGGAGACGGAGATGGGGGGATCCTGTTTGGATCCATAGGCTGGGATAAATAGGCACCGCTTAAGGAGAAGCCTGAGTGGCGGGCTATGAATACAATAAGTGGGTAGATAATGTCCCGGTTGTGATGCAACTCACGAATAACATTCACGTATGACGACATTGTCTCGCTTGACGACATTGCCCGAGGATTGTTGAATGCCACCAGCTGCTGTTTAGAAGGCCAGTGGCTCGACGGCTCCGTGCGCTCGGTAAGTTCCGTGATGGTGCTGAGTCGTGAATTCCGATCGACAGGCGACATCAAGCCTAATGATACATCATCTGGATCCACATCCTCGCCATATTCGAGATATTGAGGGGCTGAATAGTAATCGTTTTGGTATTGGCCTTGTTGTGCCAGCACGATCAAGGGAACACGCGAGCGCTCCATGTCCTCTGGAAAGGACCCCTCCGGTCTTTGGTGAGGGGGAGAACCAACGTGTCCCTGTCGACCATCTTGATGCACTGGGGTGATGAGAGAATGAATAGAGTAAATATGTGCTTCTTCGGTAGCAAGATGGACAGGACGGATGGATGACAGCGATATGCACCTGCCTGTTCTTGGTCTCCTTTACGGCGAAAGCGGCTCCACCAGCGGGATTTAGAACGGGGGGGAGGAACATCATGAAGAAAAAGAAGCAAAAGCAAAACTATGCAAAGAAGGAGGGGATGAAAGATAGCTTACCTTTACGCTCCATTGCGGCGGCTCTTCGCTCCTGTTCTTCTGTAAAATGATAAGTGCGAGAGATTAAACTGGAGAAGAGAGGGCGGACCATATAACCAAGATATGGATTGTTCGACGTCGAAGTAGAATTGCCAAAGAGTATCCTTGATGATTACATCATCGAGACCTGAAGCAGCCTCGTCGCCCATGACGACTCTGACGTGCTCAAGACCAGATTCCATCTGAGCTACACCCGAATTGAGACGACGGCTGAGGGGTTGTTGAAGGGAGACATACCATGTTGCTCTTCGGTCAGATCGTCTCCTTCATCAGAGAGCGCCTCGTCGTCGAGCTCGGCTGATGAATTTTTAGACAGGTTCTGTCTTGGGAAGATAGTTACAGACCTTGCAAGTCGAGATTTCGTACTAGTCTATGTCGTGACATGATGATGGACAAAGTACTAGTGGAGATCAACTGCGATCGTAGGGGACCTCCGCCCCAAACACGGTCAAACACCGCGCTCAAATTAAAGCGCGACTGAATTCCAAACCAGCTATCCTCCCCAAGTTCATCGCTCACAATGTTGGCGACCGTAAGACAGGCTTTTTCTGGCGTGCAGCGACGTGTATGTGGTCCCCTTGCTTTTGTTGTCGCCCTCCTGACCTTTACAACAGGCATTCTCCTCTACCTCCTCGCGCTCTTATGACGTTGCAAAACTCACCCTTATTGGACGCCTGGGCAAAGACCCTGAGCTCCGTTCGACCAAGCACGGCAAGGAATATGTTTCGTGAGTTTTTGGTCTGTGATCCACTTTCCAGGCTGAACATCCCTCAGGTACACTGTTGCAACGGGCAACTTCCCTCCCCCACCACCGAACCCCGACGGTTGTAAGTTAGCATATACTCCAACCATTCAACCATCTTCACCGTTTGATGATAGCTCGCCCGAATAATGCGACGACATGGCACCACATTGTCTCCTTTAACCCTCAGCAGAACACCTATCTTAGGAGTCTTGCCAAAGGGTCTAAAGTTTACGTCGAGGCTGGCTACGAACTCCGTGATCCTGAACCGGGCGCGGATGCATCATCTCCCGCTGGGCAGCGACAGATATTCCTCAGGCATGGTACGCTCCGCGCCTTACCGGTTCTTCTGTCTTACTTACGTAGTCTGCAGAGGCCATCCGACTAATATCCTCTCCGTACAACCCAGAACCGGAGCCAGAAGAGTAAGGGCCAGACTCACGCTATTGCCCAGGATTGTGGCCCTACGTGTCATTAATGTCGTTTCCTTGGCTAAAGACCACTCCGTGAATGAATACAGTAGTTCAGACATCATGCTCGTCGTCGTAAGGGGTACGAGGTCGCATGTGCCCAGATGCCAGATCTCCCGCCCACGCCTTCTCCTGGTGAATGCACCGAACTTCAGATTCACTGTATGAGCTTACCGCAAGGTTGTCACGGTGCTCCTGGTTTGCCATTGTCGGGACTGGTGCTTCAGTATGCAGAATGGATGACGACATAGAGAGCCTGTTGTTGCCAGATGGATTTTGTTTTTTGTTCAGGTAGTCCCGAAGGGTTGTTGCCAAGAGCTATTTCAGAGGCCTTGAATAAGGGAACCCGTGATGAGAAATGAACGCACCTTGTGGTCCTCGTGACTAGATCCTGAAAAGCAAGCTGCCACGGCAATAGGACAACAGGGTGCGTTCTACAAGGCAAACTTGAGCATAGTGGACGGGCAAAACAAGTTGGACCCACATCCAGCCATATTGGGAACGCTGTTCGATGGAATGAGTTGAGGCCTCGCAGTTGAACAATGTAACACTGACCTCCTCCCCGAACGGCAAATTCGCCCTCGACCCCCATCTCTTTTGCCGTCTTTCCCATCGCACTCATGCCTTTCTCTACGTAGAAACTCGAGTGGCTCGTCCTCTTCACCACCGAAATCATGCTCTCCAGGCATGCCCAGCTATCTAAGCTGACGTCTCCTTCGCCAGAAGGGTGGCCTAGGTCACCGGCGGTGCATGCAAAGAGAGTGTGTCCTGCGATTGTTTGTATTGAAATCACCATGCCTTTGCCTTTTACATGCCGACCACTCCCGCGGAACCGCTTGCGCAAGGAGAGGCCAAGTGTGACAGCGTCGGTCGCTGAGAAGGATACAAAGCGGCAGCTGCGCTCTTCCACGAGAATTTGGTTAGCGATGTCAGCGTCAGAGGGTATCATTGCATGGATAGATGAAAACATTGAGCGAGGCTCGTGAGTCGTTATGGAAGTGGAAAAAGTTAAAGGCTGAGATGAACGGAGACTGTCACGGCTCAAATTTGCCCAAACGCGATGCCCTTTAAGCCGACCATGCAACGAGGCGATTTGAACAATAGACACGAGGTGTAAATCCTTACACGTCTGAACTTTTAGCGAGATATGCGCAAGGACGCGTGCACATTTCATAGGTAGCGACAAACATAACAACGCTCGTGTGAAGTCGATCCACGGGCTAACAGTGAACTATCCCAACTTGGAGCGGAATCCCAAGCCGTGTTATGATCGATGATCGATGATCGTTCTCCGGGAACATGCCCCACCGCCCCGAATGCTTATGAAGGCTCTCGCACTGATCATTTGAGTCAGAATCAGATCTCCCTGTCAGAACTTGGTCAATGAACGCTGCCACTGCCACGAGATCACATGACGAAACTCAAGCTTCACGTGCCAGTTAAACATACACTGATTCATAGAATCATACAGTGACCATAGTTAGGGAGCTAACTTAGTATACCACCTCCATCGCGTCCGAAATCATGCAGTTCTTCAACGACATAGGCGGCGACCCTCTGAAGCCGTCATTATTCGAGCTCATTGCTCAAGAACAGCTCCGAGACCTCCTACAGCCAGCCCTCAAATATGTTTTGGCAGTAAGCACTATTCGATCATAATACAACTGACATTATATCAAACCCACCATCCAGGTTTTCGCGCAGCAATACCCGCGATACCTCATTCGTATCGTGAATCGACACGAGGAGTTTTATGCCATTATAATGTTATTTGTCGAACGACATTATCTTCGCAAACACAGTGAGTCTTGGTCAATCTCGAATCTGAACAATCCTCGAACGAGCCTAGACGCGTCCTTCGCGGAGAACTTTTATGGCTTGAAACGTCGTAGGCACCCTTGGATATCTATCGAAAGAGCGGCTGCTGCTGTTCGTGGCACACCCCCTGCAGAAAAGCTTAGGAGTGGGGAAATATGGCGGTCACTGTTCTTCCTGGTGCGTTTATTGATCCTGCCACAAATGCCGCTGATTGAATTCTAACAGGTCGCCGTTCCTTACCTTGGAGCCAAAGCCCGTGATTATTATGAACAACTGGGGGGTGGGGTGCCTTCCGATATATTAGACGACGCTGGCGACAGTCGGCGTATACAAGCACTTACCGACGATGTATGCTGGTCTCGTGCCGAAGCAAACTCTTTGCTGATCAAATTCAAACAGACTTTAGCTGGACGTTGGCGTCGAGCATACAAAAAGATCTTCCCGTGGGTGAACACTTCATTCGAATTATGGCTGCTTGCGTGTAATGTGGCCTACCTATTTGAGCGCACGCCATTTTACCGTCCGTGGTTAGCATGGATAGGTGTCGATTTACGCCGATTGAGTGCAGACGATTTCGTAAGTGTGATATCCGTGGATTATAGTACTTTCCTCGATTCTGACTCCGTAGCGGCAGCTTGGGGTTAATGGTATGCAGGGTCCTCCCCCCGACGTCAAGCGAGGGATCATGAAACAGCTATACCGGCTATTTACCCATGCGCCGCAGATGATTCTGGACTCACTGAGACTCCTCTTACCAACGGCGATTTTTTTCATCAAATTCTTGGAGTGGTGGTATTCTCCAGGGTCCCCAGCACGTTCGTTGTCGATATCACCCCTCGGACCGGCTGTCCCGCCCCCTCGGATTCTCCCACCGCATCCTTCAGGAATACCCGTGGATGGCACGCAGTACGGGCATTGTCCATTGTGTCAGAACACCATCAACAATGCGACTGCTTTACCCTCTGGTTACGTCTTTTGCTACCGCTGTGCATTCGACCATGTCAAACAGCATGGCACGTGCCCAGTGACGTTGTTACCGACGAAGGTTTGGCAGATGAGGAAAGTACTCATCTGAGCACGAGGATTTCGGTTGGGAACACTGTAGACTGTAGAGAAGGCTGTTTTCCCCTTGCACGCCGTACTTTGCGATGTTCACCACGCTGATGGATTATTTATGTTTCACTGATCTTCTATGTCAATGGTGAGACAGAACTATGAGTGTGCCTGACAAGCTGCGACCTACTTTGACTATAAGCCTCAGCTGTAAACGACGCACGTGCATGAGCGACATTGACACTGACATCGGTGTCGAAAGTCTACACCGATATCGGCCTTCCCCCATTTTTGAAATAGTCAACATGGTTTGAACGGATCGCCGACTCGACGACCTCAATTAGGTTTTGATCTCTCAAGTCCTCTAACAGAGTGTTATGAAGGTCAGCAGTTCGTCCAACTGGAGTGCCACTCTCTGGTCTACCAAGTACTGATACATGTCTGCTCCGATCTCTAGTTTGGCAAGCAGATCCAATCCGAGCAGGTCCCAGGATGGTCTGCGTATTATCTTGACTACAAATTCCTCAAGAAGATTATATCTTCGTTGGCAGCAAATCGACCTGCTTCCGAGGCCGCTGCTCTAGCACTGGGTGTCCGACCTGCAGACCTCTTGAATCCCAGTGGGAACGCTGACGCCCCAAGTTCCTTCGCGTCCGATGATCCGAACCAGTTACCCATACTATCCTCTCTTGGTCAGGATCAAGACCGAGGCGCCGACTTCCAGGCTCACAAAGCTGCCTTCTTCTTCAAGTTGGAACGAGAGCTTGAGAAGGTACGCGAATACGACTGTAACTCTCTCATTTCCCCGAAGCTCATGATTTCTTGGGATAGATCAACGCTTTCTACCTCCAAAAAGAAGCG
The DNA here is from genome assembly GCA_038093975.1 of Chalciporus piperatus. Lineage (NCBI taxonomy): Eukaryota > Fungi > Basidiomycota > Agaricomycetes > Boletales > Boletaceae > Chalciporus > Chalciporus piperatus. Next base: position 64,780 of record JBBPTG010000025.1, read on the forward strand.
GAGCTGAAGCTGCGTCTGGAAACCTTGCTATCCAAGCGTCGCGCAGCGGCCCTGAGAGGTCTCCCAGATGCAAATGATGGTTCAGCAATGAACCATGTTGAGTGGGTGGCGGTGGAAGAAGGATTCCGTCTACTCGAAAGGGATCTAGGCAAGTTGCAGGTAAATCTCGTGTCTCTTTGCATCGGATGATTGCCAACGTCATGTATGCAGCAATTCGTTGAGATCAACGCCACGGGTTTCCGCAAGATTCTCAAGAAGTGGGACAAACGCTCCCGCTCCTCAACGAAGGAACTGTACCTCGCGAGACAGGTCGAAGTCCAGCCTGTGTTCAACAGACAGGTGATTCAGATTTCTCTTCGGTTGTTGTTTCTCACACAAGGCCGTGTTCCAGCTCATTGCAGACTTTTCCGACATCGTGGCCGCAAGTCTGCTGGACCTCACCGACCTCTCTACTGGGCTCAAATTTGAGGGTGCCGCTGCCCACGACGTTCTCGACCTCCATCTCAACTTCGAACGGAGCGTGTACTCGGGTCCATTCCGTGAGTTCGAACTCGACCTACGGAAGGCGGTCGAAAATTTCGACGAGACATCCATCAAAGATCTCGTGCGACGTTCCGATATCCTCGACTCGCAGCACGGGGGCAGGGCCAATGTTACCCGGGTGCTCTGGAAAGTCATTGTCGACGCACCTCCCGAGCTGGCAGACCTTATCCTCACCACCGTCTCAGTCCCCTTTGATTTTGCATTCGTCGACGACATCAACGGGCGGACATGTCTTCATGAGGCAGCGGCAGCAGGAGCTTTGCGTCTTGTGAACATATGTCTTGGGAAATGTTCACAGAAGGAGAAACTGGACGTCTATGGACGATCTGCCTTGCACTATGCAGCAATGCATGGCCATGCAACTGTATGCAAGCGACTTTTGGAAGCCGACGTTCCGCCGCATGTACTCGATGTGGACAATTGCAGTCCCGTGGTATATGCAACCCTCCGAGGCAGTGTCGAATGTGTACAGGTTTTGATATGCGACCAGTGCATAATTCCACAGTCACCATCTCCAAACTCTTCTCTGGTGCCCCTATCTCTCGCAAGTCAATATGGGTACACCGATGTCGTTTCGTTGTTGCTGAAAGAAGGGGCAGAATGTGTTGCCAATACCAATGGAGAGTATCCCATTCATATCGCCGCTCGCGAAGGCCACGCTGAAGTCTGCAAGTTACTCTTGGATCAAGGAGGGTGGGATCTCCCAGACAAATATCATGAATGGACGCCACTCTTTCATGCTGCCCGCCACGGTCATACTTCCTGTCTAGATATTCTTATCCAAGCTGGCGCCCGCGTTGACCGCGTTGACGAGCTCAACCATCAGGCGATACACTATGCAGCTTGGTACGGTCACCGAGAATGTGTCGACTTATTGTTCGACGCAGTTTCCAGAGCACCCAGCATAGTCAACCGTACCTCTACACTTCCGCAGGTTGCAGTTGACATGCAAATTGACGAACCCGATTCCATCCCATCTCTGTCTTTACCCCCTCCCATAATGCAACATCGAGTCTATGGCCACAACTACCTCGACAAGAACTATTTGGTGGTGATCACTGTAGGGGTACCCCCTGCCCGCGATCCAGAAAGGTCTCGAAAGGCTATCAGACTTCACCCTCGCTTATCGGACTCGATTTTGGCACAATCTATTTCGTTGCCTTCGCCAAACAGGCTGAAGATGGTCATCACTGCGGGACCTGGTGTCAACGCTGCGCCGTACACAATATCGCTTCCGCAGGAAAACAATCATGATGCGTTTATGTTCCAAACAGGCAACTTGAATGATCTTACGTTGGAGTTTTCGATCTATCCAAATTTCGGTACCAAAACCATTGGTCGTGCTGTCGCTCATTCGTCCATCTTCCAATCGCCTTACGGCACATTCACTACACTACCTATCTTGGATCATCGTCTGCATAGTATCGGCGAAGTATGCTTCCTGCTATGTTCCGTGATTGCACAAGGGCTCATCTTTTTGCCTTTCCCAGGTCAGCTTCTCCGCACACATCATTACACCCTTCCAGGGTATCACCCTGGGAGTCGGAGGGGCTGTCGAGACCTACTGGAAGTCCCTGACTTTACCGCAGGGCAGTCTCCTGAATGTTAGCCCTCGGACAACAGTCCCTTGGCCGCAATCCCCCAGATCAATGGATTCTACCCACACATCCCCATCGATCCAATCGACACCCGCCCCTCCCCTGCACACAGTCACGCTATCTTCGCTATCGGGGAATTACGTTTATGCAGTTGTCCAGGTCACGCGTGATCTCCAACCCGTGCTGTGCGCTGACCTGTCACTTCCGGAATCATCCTACAATCTTGGCGTTGCCGATGTCACTCTCGTCCAATTCGAAGCGTTGGCTAATCGCCTTGATAGGGGAGAACAACTACTTCGTAGAATGACTTCCATTCAGGACTGGTACAGAGTTCTACCACGATCAATGTTGCCGCTTTCGCGCTTGATGCAGGTACGATAAGTTCCATACTGATCTATGATATGACTCCTATTTTATCATCTCATTTCGCAGCTTTTACCTGCTCATCTCGGTTTGACTCTGGAAGTAGCGCTTTTGCCTGCAAAATATGCCTCGAATCAGGATATCAAGCGCCACATTGATCTAGATTCGTGCGTCGATGCTGTGTTTCGCACGATCAAGCAAACGTCCTCGTCTCTCGGTGGAGCCTTTGCCCGTCGACGTATCGCTTTCGCTTCGTTTTCCCCCCAAGTATGCGCGGCACTGAATTGGAAGCAGCCCAATTGTAAATTCTCCCCTATTCCATTTCTCCGGATCATCGTCATCTCACTTTACACTAGATCCGGTGTTCTTTTCCTCAAGATGCGGACAGACAAGCAGGGATCACGGGTCCACTACGCCCAACCCTGACCTTCGAGATACGGGTGACGATCTATGCTCGTTAAGTGTGGCAGATGGCGTGGAATTCGCTAAAATGAATAACCTTTTGGGCCTCTTCTTGGATTCTGAACTATTGGTAATTTGCAACGCCATCCTGTCATTCCGTTACGCTCACCAAGCTTATGTATTGTAGCTTCGCGTTCCCTCACTCATCCAAGGCATCCGGGATGCTGGCTTGTTGGTGGGCATCCACGGCGACCCGTCGTCGTCTAACGTCACATCACACACGGAGAACGCACATGTTGATGCCTTTGTTCACAATGGTACAGTAGTGTACATGGACCATTCATCAAACGATTGAATCTAGTTTTACGTCCGTTGTGCCTTCTATGTTCTAGAATACGATGACTGCCTGAAGCTCCACTAATATCACACATGAATTCCGATACATTGTGCGGCCCTTGATTGAATGTTGAAAAGTCGAATGATTGATGCAGGGAAGGGGAATTCAGGGCATCGCTTCATCAAATGGATGCCTTGTACAGCGCGGCATATGAGCCACCTTTCTTGAGCAACTCATCATGAGTGCCAAATTCTGTTATCGCCTACAAACCCACGAAACGGTCATTAAAATCAAAAAAGGAGACGGAAAGCACGTACCCCTCGCTCCATCATCGCGATCTTATCGGCGCGACGGGCGGTGGAAAGTCGGTGGGTAATAAATATGACGGTTTTTGTCTTTTTGCCTGTTGGGCACCGCGAGACTTGGTCTATCGTGTCAAAAATTTTATTCTGTGCGTGCGCGTCCAGTGATGATGTCTGCCACGTGCTGTCAGTGACGCAGGCTCATGACGACATACACATGTTGGTAGGGTTGCTTACCGGTTCATCGAATAGCAAGAGGTCAACTTCCGATCGATCCGCTCGCATGAAAGCGCGTGAGATGGCTATTCTTTGCCACTGCCGTAACACCGGGTTAATGGGATACACACTTATTGTGATCCACAGCAAAACGTACCTCGCCACCTGACAAACCATGTTGCTGCCGCGAGGACATACCGCAGTTTGAAGTTCCTGGATACGCAGGCGGCGGACTATCGAAATCCGAGCACTCCAGCTTTGTCTTCAAGCCGTGAGGGAGGGTATCCACAAGCGTGTCCGCCCCGCCAAGTTGGATGGCACGGGAAACAGCCGTATGTGACTGCAACTTCTGGACGTAACCCAGTCCCACATTCTCCCTGAATGTGGAGCTAAACTTCGAGAAACCTTGGAAAACCGTGGTGACATGACGATGATATTCCGTAGGCGACAACTGTCGTATATCAACACCGTTCACAAGGAGATCTCCACCGTCGAAATCTAGAATTCGCAACAAGACTTTTGCAAGCGTGGACTTCCCTATTTGAGCCAGACATTCAGTTCAAATCCAGTAGTCAAGGACCCAGGGCGGTTTCCGACACTTGCCTGAACCGTTGTACCCAACAATTGCAAGGGATTCTCCGGCCTCCAGGCTGAAAGTGACGTCTTTCAGTGATGCTTCTTTACTCCCGGGGTAAGTGTACGATAGGTGCCTGTTATGGGGGGGGGTCAGCCTGCTAACACGAATGTTTGGTAAAGATAGGGACCTGGCTTCGATTTTCATACCGTTAGGTATACTCGGATAACTTATGACATCCTCCTCCACCGGTTCTAGTTCAGGATGAATGTTCATGGCTGAACAGAAGGCCCCCATCAGGAATATGCCCTGAAATGCCATTCGTGTAGTCGTTAGAACATGACCAAACGTGAAGACTGCGGCTTGAATTGAGCTCCGATACAGGGCCAAAGAGCCAAGAGACGTAGAGGATGTTTGAACCATGAGAAGAATGGGAAGCTGCCGAAAAGAGGAGAAATCAGAAAAAACGCCGACAACTGAATAACTATTGTAAATGCTCACATTTTGGAGTGCGAACATGAGATCGGAAATGTTGATCTGGTTCAGTAGTTGGGATAACGTCAACTGGTTTGACGGCGAATTTCGTCCGTCATACAACATGGCCTTTCTGGCATTCGCCCAAGACTGAAGGATCCATGGGCCAAGGCCGAAGAGCAGTACTTCTGGACGATGAGACTCGTTATACGCAAGATTTCGTAGCTTCTCTTGCCGTTCCGCTGTTCGTGCCTCCTCCTGTGTATAAGGTGCATCGGGAGTGGACTGTGCGCCTACAAGCCGGTTCAAGAATAGAGGGGAAAAGGCGGACAGTAGGGAGAGCAGCAATACTCCCAAATTGGTAGAACCACCCGTCAGGGAGAAAAGCACCAGGATGTGCGAAAATAGCTCGGAAATCAAGGCGAAGATTTGTATGAAGTCGAAAGGGGAGAGTAGTCCAAAACCACCCATGCCGTTAAATGAGCGCACGAAGAGATCGGATTCCTGGAGACAGTCTCGTACAATAGGATCCGTGAGTGTCGGAATATCGAGGCGGAGGCGCTGTGCAATTTGCTGGTATTCGACGAAGAAACGGGCCGACTCGTGAACTATATTTTCGTTTGAAGAACTTGGGAAGCCATTAGCGGTTAGCACCGCACTAAAGTAGTGTGAGACGTACGCAAATGAATCGATGGCTGTTTCAGCGACCCGTCTGAATATCTCGGTAACTAATAACCTCAAAAGCCGAGACCAAGAGAAACATCCTGAAGACACCAGTGTTTGAAGCTATACCGTTACGCATGAAATGGTTTTCGGTCTGATAGCTGTGACTACCTACCTCGTCAACGATCATTGCTTGCGAATAACCCCTGAACGCAGGAAAGAAACCTCGGACGACGTGTAGGAACATCATAAGGGAAGTCCGAAAGGGATGTAAAGCCCACAACGCAGAAGCCAAGTCGGGAAGGCATGTACGAGTGATTGTGAGGGCGAGCCTGATATTGGCCTCATTGATGGGTCGTTGAGCGCCAGGCATAAGGTATGTACCTCTGCGGCGCGGAATGACGCGAGAAGCCAACCAAGCCTGCCGCAAGGAGCGACATGATGACGTAGATGTAGGTTTGGGCAACAAGCGATGTCTGCCTGGGTTAGAGGCATGAGAGGAGCACCGACGCTTGAGGTAGCGAGCAGACTTTGCATCCTGGCACATTCTGAAGTGTGCGGATGACGACGGGAGAGGACATGTCTGGAAAGGAGGGGTATAAGAAGAGATGGAGTCACAGCATTCTCGGGGTTCACGTCAAGGACAAGATGCCTTTTGTGATGGTATTGAGCAAGTCCGCCTTACCGCGACTGAGATCCGAGTGATTTATGTGCGGTGCAGACGAGTTTGGCAGAGACGTCCCGACACAAACTAGATAGTGAGAAGAAAGACAGACGGCATGAAGCTTATGAAACTTTAGGTCATTTTAGGAATGAAAGAGAGAGTTGCGTGAGCAATCGGCGAGCGAATTAGAAACAGTACTAGAACTGCCTTTGATCAAGTGGATCGATGTCAGGAAACCATTGACGGGAAATAGTAGCACGAATTGGCAAGAGCAAGCCCAACAATCGGTTCAGACACCACCGCCAGCCCGCGAACTGAGTCTTACCGGTGCACAGGTTGCAATTTGTCTGGCAGCTTCTGGCAGCTCCTGGCAGCTCTGACGCAGCTATTTTCTTGTCTGACGCGGCCTCAGGCTGTACACAACGGCGTACAGAGTTGCCGGAGGGTGGCTGGCCCTTTGAGATCTCCGTTTTTGGTCCTCCTGGTACACTTCAGGCCCAACTTCCGGCACTTGCACCCCGACAGTGGCCGACTTTACTGACAGTACTGTATCTGAATCAGACTCCAAGCTCGCGCGTGGGTCCAGCAAAGGCAAGGGGAAAAAGTGGAAAAAACTTTGCTACCGCTAATCCCATTCCCGCTCTGTCTCCCAAATTCTAAATTATTCGTTCTCTCGAATGCTCCTTTGCTACTTGCCATAACGTCGATACCTAGAGCAGGCACATCCCCATTTCCGTCCAAATGCTGTCCCATGGCGAGCTACTCTCGAATGGATTACGACAGCTGGAGCTACAGGCCACAGAATCTGAGACCCTCGACTCGAATGATGCCGACATCCCCCGAGATCAAACATCGGAGTCGGGCCAACCAGACGATTCTCAAAACAACTCCCCCCAGCAAGATAGTGTACATCCTCCCTGGCCTCATGTCCGTGAGGGTTACGGCTTCCGGCCTGCTTCTGGTGTATCGACCCCGTTGATGAGTGGTGCTGAGAGAGGAAGCCCACTCCCTGACCCGAACGGCCTCGGCTGGCCAGGTATACCTTCTTTCTTATCTCTCGATCTGATCCCATACTCAAGGCTGGATCCACCCTAGCCAAATCCACCGTTTCTCGCCTCAATGCCACCCCAGCAGAGCGCGCTGCTCGAGAGAAGAGAATGACATCGGCCGTGCGAACCATTCTTGAGTGTATCGGTGAAGATCCAGACCGAGAAGGACTCCTGAAAACACCCGAACGTTACGCACAGGCCCTCATGTGGATGACTCGAGGCTATGAGGAACGCTTGGCAGGCAAGCACCCATTTTTACTTTGTGCCCTTCACGCCCTGAATGTCCTTCCAGACGTCATCAATGATGCCGTGTTCGCAGAAGACCATGACGAGATGGTTTTGGTCCGAGACATCGATATCTCGAGTCTGTGTGAGCATCATCTTGTTCCGTTCACAGGCAAGGTGTGTGCTTCCCCAAGCTCCGAAACACCCACGCCAACTATTCTTAGGTGGCCATTGCCTACATTCCCAATCGATTGGTGTTGGGCCTATCTAAATTGGCGCGGATTGCCGAAACATTCAGCCGCCGTCTACAGGTCCAAGAGCGGCTGACCAAACAGATTGCAATTGCAGTCCAAGAAGCAATCAAGCCCCGTGGAGTTGCAGTTGTTATGGAGGCCACGTGAGTATGCCTGTTCTCTGAAGATCCGCAGTGTTTGACTCGCCGCAGTCACATGTGTATGACCATGCGTGGTGTGCAGAAACCCGGTGCTATCACCGTCACTTCGTGTATGCTGGGATGTTTCCGAACACAACAAAAGACCCGCGAGGAATTCCTTACATTGATGAAGAAATGAATAATTTATTCCCTATTCCCTCCCGGCACGACGCGATTCAACTCGGAGTCACCCCTCACTTAATGATAACTATTCATTTAAGTAATTCATGGAGTTCCAACTTTGCATGGACCAGCTGCAACATATAATGTATGATATAAGATCGAGATGTAGGGCGAATGTAAAATACAACATCTATGGAAGTTGTTCAGTCCTTTCTCGCCGATCGTGATTTATCCCCTGCCTGGGGGTCAATAGGGAGCGTCCTCTTGGCTAGTCCATGAGGAGCAGGGTAGCGATTGCGAATGATTCTCGGCCGCTTCGGAGGCTGCAATGAAAGATCACCGCCTGGAACGTTGTTGACCTCTCCGACGTCTTTCTCCCGATCTACGTCAAGGTTGGGTAAATTTACGTGAAGACATGTACACGTTTGTGACTCACCAGCGACAGTTCGTTTTCTATTATCACGCTCTTCATCCTTGGGTGGTGGCATCTCAGATCGGTACGATGCCGTAGGTGCCTGGGGAGCCGAGCGACTTGCCTCTTTCTCGCCTATCCTCGCACGTAAACTGGAACCTGTGTCTGGCCCACTCCCAGCGTTTGAAGGCGGATAGGCATGTGGCGGATGGTCACGTTGGCCCTTCCAGTCACCACCTCGGCTAGCAGTAGGGTCAGCCTTGCTGCCAACCCTGGAGCCATCGACGGATGACATCGCCCTTGGGGCGGACGGCGTGGTGGGAGGGAGGTTTTTGGGACCGTCTGGTATCCGCTTTTCGGTAGGCTGTATGACAGGTGATCAAGAAAATGATAACGTTTGTACATACGTTAACGAACCTTATCCACCGGTGGTCGCGACTCTCCTTCTGCCGGTTGGGGTTCAGTTCGGCGTCTGTCCGACTCTCGAGGTCGATCATGGGTTTCCTTCTCGGAACGGCGGCTTCTGTCCTCTCGATGGCTTTCCTTACGCGAGCTGCGCTTGGAAGTACGGTCCGCCTGAAAAAGAATTAGTCTTCTCTGATAGATGAGTGAAAGACAGAAGCTCACATCATCATCAGTAAGTCGGCGTCTTTTGCCGAGAGCGTCATCGCCAATTTGAGAAGCAGGGCGATGTCGAGTGGGGTCTGGGCGAGTGGGAAGACTCCGTGCTTCCGGTGTGGCGGTGGGAATAGCAGATGCAGGAGCCTGGCCAGATCTCTCTCGATCCTTGCGTGATTCGCGATCACGATCCTTGTCATCACGCCGGTGACGATCCCTGTCCCGATCCCTATCCCGGTCGCGTTCTTTATCCCGGTCACGACGATCCCTGTCCTTCTCCTTCTCCCGTTCTCTATCACGCTCCTTGTCACGTTCCCTCTCGCGGTCGCGGTCTCCATGTCTGTCCCGGCCGCGATCCTTATCTCGTTCTCTGTCACTCTCCCTGTCCTCACGTGCTGACGCGCGATGACCCGAAGCTCTCTCGCCTCGAGGACCATGGGCTGCGCCACTCTCTTTGCGAGACAACCGCGATTCTTGCCGAGCTTCTCGGTCCATGCCTCTCTCATCGGTGCGATCACCGTCTCCACTTCCACGGTCCGAACGGCGTTCCCCACTCGCTCGGCTCTCGGCACTATGGTTCCTAGTGACAGGTGATTGGGACCGTCGGCGAGGTAATGGTGAAGGAGCACCGGAACCAGGCTGACTACGAGTATCTCCCGCCGATCTCCGGTCATCAGGACGCTCAGATGCGCGGTGACCCATGGTTTGTTTAGCGGTTTCGCGGAGCTCTTGCGCCGAAAGCGTTTGACTTGGAGCGGTTGGCGGTGGCATAGTATCTAGTGTTTGCTTCTCGTCACCTCTCTGTCTGGGCGAAAGAGGTGCTTCTCGCGGACTTGGGATACCTGGCCGGGAGAGTTTGGGGGCATCTTTGAGAACAGGAGTTGGCGCTCGGCTGTCAATGGACACAGGAGGCAAGGAGCTCTGCCCAGGAGCTGAGGGTGGCCGTGCTCCAAAGCGTGAAGGGGTTGTTTCTTGAGGAAGTGATCTTCCTTCCTTCGGTGCAGTTGGGATGGTGTCGACGTCCATTGCATCTTGTCTTGTCGATTTGCTCTCGCTCTCTGGTGCCGGTGAATCCTTGTCTGGACGAACTCGCTTCACCTTCTCGGGTCTCGGGATACTATATATGTTTGTAATTAGTCCAGAGACGGGCACAACACGAGACACATGCATACCTTTCGATAGCCAATTTTGCGAGATTAGCTGGCGTGGATGGTCTTTCATCACCAACTTGAGATGCGCCAGCGAATGGCTGAGTTCTTGGCGCCGATGGAGCACCCGGAACACTGCTGACTTCGCGACGTCCGTCGTTTGAAACGGGAAGCGTAGAACCATTTACTGGCTGTGTCGACCGTGGCCGTTCGAGCGCCTGCAGAGAAGAGGAGCCAGGCTTCGGAGACAACGTGGCGCCATTAAGCTACAGAACGTCATTCATTCCTCCGAAGTCTCATCGCGAAAAATAACGTACCTTTGGTGTTGGTCTGGCAACTGCCCATTGCGAATCGCGCTTCTTCAAAGCTGCAGAATAGCTACAGTGACTTGAGAACCCGTCTCAGCTTTCAAAGTGAAAAGATAACTCACGCTCTACTCAAGATCTTGAGGTCACCTCGTTCTTCACCTTCGACGAGTTTATCAATCATACTATCAATGACGGGTCCATATTCGCCAACGGCAGCAAGGGGGAAAACCGGAAGAATTTCCTTCAGCACGATGATAGCGTTGTAGACATGCATGAATTCTCCAGTTTCGATGCAACTACAGAGACTCTGCAAAGACGGCTAAGCTAAACTGAGCTTGTGATAGTGAAGGACCACTCACTCTTCCCAGCTTTCTGTGCCACTTCCGCAGGATTTGCTTGAAACCGGACCATGACAGGAGGTCTTCAGGCAGAATGCTGGTGTGGTCTTTGTTGGTCCAGCGTGGCTGGAATCCTGGAAGAAGAACTGTTTTCCCTCCGATCTTCGTACGATTATCTTGTATGAAGAGTTGCTCGTCCTGCGCCCACTTCCAGAGATCTGTAAGAACCCCCAACAAGAAACGCCCTGTTGGCTTATGTTAGACTGCTTACGATGGCTTATCTGGAGCACATACCATAATTCTTCGCTTCATATTCACTACAGGAGAAGATTACAGTCTTGATATGATCACCAAGCAGCTGCGGGACAGTCAGTCATCGCTGATAGAGCAAACTTGAGACGAACCTTGTCGTAGCACATTAATGTCGGGAAGCCCACCGTTCCTTGCGTATGTATGACTTTGATGATTTGCGCACAATAGTCGGCGTCCATGGGTGAAAGAAGACACCGTGGCTGGATGCAATGTTCGATGATAGCTGAGGCCAAGACAGCATAGCGGTGCTCGACTTGATGGAGCATGAGCTACTTGAACTCACAAAGATAGGACGCACTCACCGTGAGCGAACCAGTGCTGTTTCTCTCGCGCCAGCCGCTTCAGCGTGAAAACTCTCGAGACGGTCTGCTCCTTGAATTCTTGAGCTAATGTGTTTACAGACGCGTTACATCGATCGCGTTTGGCTCGATGTGAGCTTGCTGTTAACCTCTTTGCGCGGTCTGAAGAGCGATCGGCGCTGATGTACTTGGCATCTTCTTGACGGCTGAGAGTACGTAGCGCAGCTCCCTCTTCGTCATACCTAGCAGCTGGCGGGGCAAGATCATACATCGACAATTGCCAGAAGGTCAAGTAAAAGCCAGGGCTTCGGGGCCGTGTCAGCTCGAAGCCAAGCTCAACACAATATTTGAGGACTTACCCAATGACGTCGATAGCGTTACTCTTTGCAATCTTACGCACATCATCGAATAGTGTTTCCAACTCAGGAATCCAGGGGCTCTATCAGGCAGTGACATGGTTAATCAGGTCAACAGCCCTGTTATGCATTAGTTACGAACCTCTGCAGTGGGGGTGGCTGTTTCAGGTTCAACTTCCATTGCATTGTCCTCCGCGCCATCAGCTGAGGTCGACTTGTGCTCGACATTATCCCTTGGTGTATTGACACCATTGGGTGACTCCATACGGGATGCTGCGGCGGACGGATCGCGTTTCGCTGCTAGACGAGCCTTCAGTCGCTTCTCGGCCTCTTCGTTGGCAACACGTTCTTTCTCCTGCAAAGATAAAGCCGTTTTCTGGAACTCGATTAGCATTCAACCCAATTTCAGTTGGGCGGTAATTTACCAGAAGAATGTTGTTGAGCATTGGGCGAATAATTTGCATGCAGATCGGAGCAGATATTCCATACAACTCCCCAAGATCAGCCAAGGGAGGGAGTATCTTCTTTGCGTAGTCTTCAGGGGATACAACAGCAGGAGACGTAAGGAGTTCCAAGTACTGGAGTAGGACCCCATGAGTCTGAAGTGGGGAAGCGACTTTGAGACCAAGATTTGATACGACATGACGCGCAACCTACGGTGTCGAACAGGCTTGCAAGGGACTTGAGATGAGTGTCCGGAGCCTTGAAGACGCAGGACTGGCGCTGCTGTGCAACTTGAACAAGGAGAGGCAATGCCAATGAAGTCTCTAGCAGGGTCTTTCCAAGTCGGTGAGGACCTTTGAGTAAAGCGTCGCCAGGATCCAGACGTGCTCCTCGAGTTGTGGATGCAATCGCCTCAATGCGCAGGGCCGGGCCACCTGCCATCGCAGCAATTTGTGAATCCGACAAACTGGGGAGCGGCTCAATCCCAGCCATCTTCCAAATAAGTTCGCGAAGAACCACTATCTCCGTCGTCTGACCGTTGTACAGTTGATGAACAATGTATTTGAGCAACGGAGACAAATCCGCGCTGTAGCGCCGGAATAGCATGCCGGTGAAAGAAGCAAGGCCTGCTGCGGTCAGGACATGAGTAATAAAATATCGCGACGAAACCTACTTTGAAGCCAATCTGAGATATTAACACCGTCGTCCTTCACGCGATTCTTGTAGGGGTTCGAGAGCGCGTCGAGAATGACATAGACCAATACATCGAAACCCATGTTGGTCACATAGCGAAGAACTTGAATCACCACGTTCGCCAGATTATCATATGCCATGATCTGGTTGACGGCGTTCGCAAAGAAGATACAGGGATTGGAGTGGGCCAGTTTCGCAACCGTTCCAGAAAGTGTGTCGATGGTGTTGTGGGATAACCGTCGCAGGATTCCTTTCGATTCCCGGTCAGCTTGTACTTGACGAATGCGGAGCTCTGGGTGCGAATTGTATGTGTTTGTCTTCCATTCCCCGTATAGTTTCCACCGAGTCGTGGTATCATACTGCCGAATGATGTGCCAGATCTCGACAGTGCAGACAGCGTTACCTCGAATGAGAGAAAGAGAAGGCAAGAGGTAAGCCCGTAGAAGTTTGAACCAGAACGTGCGGATGGGGTTCGCGGGATCTGGCTCTCCATTCGGTTTCTTTGTGATGGGATCGAGGGGAGTCTGAAAGGATGAGAATGCAGTGGACAGCGACAAAACATGTGCATTTACCGTGGACGTTAACTGCGACCTCCCTAACCGCGTTACTTTCGAGACAAATAACGGGTCGCGCGATATGTGTAGCCCGACAAAGCTCATGAGAGGTTCTATGACATCAACTAAATCATCATACGTTGTCGACAGAGGGACCCTCTCCGACCAATCGGGGAAAAAGAAAACAAACTCCGTGGTAGCTGTACACGGAGGTGTTGGCGCTATCAAAGTGAGCTGCAGCTTCCGGGTCGGCGTAATGATAATACCACTAGATCCGTACCGAGCACGAGGCTGGGTGAAGCTGGGGTTCCTCTCCTTCAAAACGAAGGTCGCGTCATAGAGGGGAGCGATGGAGTGCTTGAGAATGCGAAGCAGCAAATCTGCCAGCTCAACTTGCGCGTCCACAAACCATGGGAATTTGGTCAATATTGCAAAGGCTGGGCGTAAAGCTCCAACGGAAAGCAAGGCGTTGACGAGAGCCGCCTTTTGATTCGGGGCTCTCGTATCTGCAGGCTTCTTGACTTCCTCCACAGGGTCTGAGCGCGGTTTTGGTCCATTGGTCGTGGATTCTAGAGGGGCAGCCATGGCTAGTTGACTCGTTTTTGCATCTGCAATCCGATGTTGTACTTGGTCCAGATAATCTTTGTGACAGGAGCCCATATCTTCATCGGAAGGCGAAAGCTGCGCGTTCGCCGTAAGTGGAAGTAACATAGTATCCGTGAACTGACATACATGTGGATATAACTCCTCCAGCGAGACGAAACCTTCCCGAATCAAAATGGCAGCCGTGAGGTAAAGGTTTTTTTGAGATGGATCGTTCATATCAGAACCCTTCGGGCGGTCAGAAGAGTGGATAGAAGGAAGCATGTAAGACATACCTGGTAGTGAGCAAATTTAAAGCCCAGAACTTGAGCAAGCACCCGCGACTCAAGGTCGTCTGATTCCAACTTCGACCCGTTGTAGCTTGAGGACATCGTTTCAGCGATCTCCAAGACTGCATCGAGCGTCTTCCCTCTATATTGGTCGGGAGAAGCGGCAGGCAGTGAACGAGTATCCATTTTGCGTTTCATAGAACGCTTCACGGATCCTGACCATGGCGAGAATGACAGGAGGGAAAGGAAGAAAGTGTAATGAGTGGCGATATTGACGGTCAAAACGTCCAGGATAATATCAAGGGCGCGATTGGGGTCGAGGTCGAAGTATCCAATGAGGCCCATGACTTTGTCCCACACCGTTCGAGCGCGGTCTTCTATAGATGCGATACTCTCCACAGGTGTACCATCTTGCGGCGAATGTGAGGGACCTAGAGAGCTCATCAACTCCACGCACAGCTTGCTGTAACCTTCAGACTGTTCGCGCAGGAGGTTGAACTTGTTTTGTTTGTAGCTGGTGGAGTTGTGAATGTCAAATACACGCAACATGCTAGCCAGAGTGCACTCACAAGAGACCAGTTCTAGTTCTGATCTCCTTCTTGTCAAACGAAGACCTGTCCGATATGAGGCCAATATTGGCAAGAAGGCTCAAATCCAGTCGCTCCCTGCATATAGCCACATTGATTATCCCAGCGAACTAGGCGACAACCAGTCTCAGTATGTTCACAAGTCTTCAGCACAGCAATTCTCACCAAGAGCTTCTTAACAATATCAACCAGAGTTTCCTTGTCCTGGTCGGCAAGGTGCTTTATTTCAGCCGCTTTATGAAGGTCGCTAGTCTGCTTTGTGTCGAGGACCTGTTCTGAGGCAGCTGTGCTAGCCTTGGCATCCGCTATGACCTCATCTAGCTGCGCGTCGAGAGACCAGATAATGTCTATGAGTATTTCTCCGAATAGACCGTTGCTTGGCAGATGACCAGGCTGAGCAGACGACGATGGCAGGGACGCCATAACCGACCGGACGAAGGCAACGAAACCTTGAGGGTTCATCGGACGGTTCGGAGACCAGGACCTCAGAGTGGAGTATAAGATGGCGTGATACGCAGTTGTCAGGGTTCCAACACTGCTTGGGTCCACAGGGTTTAAATGGGGTGGCAGGAGGAAATTTCGACTGGAAGAGAACGCTCAGGAAAGGTCACCAAGAATGAGATGAGAGGTACCATTCTGTGTCCCCACCACTGGACCACCGCTCTAGACAGCTGTTTACCCTGCCAATGACATCCATGGCCGTGAATCGAAAATGTGGATGGCAGCAAACACGAGCGCAATGCAACTCCTTGCTGCTAGCTTGTTCATTAGCAAGGCGCTGGCCCAAAAGACAAGAATAGTAATTGTTGCGGTTTATTGACATCTGTTGTCCAAAGCCTTGCGTTCCAAACAACTCCACAGCAGCGGCGAGCCGATGGTGATGACCAGTGTACAATGCATACACATAGACTCCCTTGCTATATCGTTTGTCCACTTCGCGATGATTACCGTGACAACGGAAAGTTGTTAAGGGCCGGTTTGAGATGGCCAAAAGTGCTGCTAAGCGAGTGCTGCCCGCACTCGGTTAGCAATACTTAGCTGTAAGACTACCGCATCTCAAACAGGCCCTAATCGACCGCACGGGCTGCTTTGGCGGAGTCCCATGGTTATATGGGCTGCATTCATTAGCGCGGAAGAGCACATGTTGCCAGTGGTACTCATCTGACATGACCCAAGCAACTCTACTACATCTGAAATAGTTGAGCTCTATCCTCTTCCAGTAGTTACTGATCAGTTCATCGGAGTCTTTCTATCCGACAGCTACGATAGGCCGTGATAAAGATTTCGAAATGCCAAAATAGTCCTGTGAACATCCCTGTCCGTTCATGGATCTCGCCCATTTGCAGGTAGTTTACTTGCTAGGCTAGGTCTTGGCAGTTGCATGGAAATGTCATTGGAATTTCCATTGTCAGAATGCAGACGCGCATAAACACCCGGTTTCAGGTCATCGACATCGGCGGCGTCTTACTTTGAGTTACTTCTTGCCAGCTCTTGCCGCTCTTACGGGAACACACAACCATGGGGCCACTACTCTATAAAAAGTTGACCGGACCTAACCGCATGTTCAAGACAGTACACGAATAAGCTCTCAATTGAGGCCATGAGGTACAATTGCTAATCATTCGAAGCAGCAGCATGCACCCACGCCAGATATAATCCAAAGTTTGATGCAAGACCCGGGTTCCCTCTCAGCACAGCAGCAGCACAGGGTATTTCCTGGTTAGCATCAGTGCCTGTCTTCCCCAATTACCTCCGAGACTCTCATGCCCACGAGGTTCCATTTCCCTAACGTTTGATTAGGCAAGCCAAGATGTATAAGAAGCGGCGATAGATCGTCTGTTGACACCATCCCTTCTCATGGCGGACATCATCTCAGAGAAGAAACTCGAGAGTGGGAGCGAGGACTCCGGCTCCCAACGCGAGGAGATATTCGAGCGTCCCACAGGATGGAGGGGGATCTACTACCATCCCTACTTCCAAGTTGTCATGCTTGGCTTCGTTTGTTTCATGTGCCCAGGCATGTTTAACGCGTTGGGTGGCATTGGTGGGGGTGGTCAAGTCAACACGACCGCGCAAGCCAACGCAGCCACGGCCACTTACTCTACATTTGCCTTCTTCGCCTTCTTCGCCGGGTCGGTGTTCAAACGTTCATCCGTGGAATTCGGACGGAAGACTCATTTTTCATAGGACAGTCAACAATGTGATCGGACCTCGTCTCACACTTTTCCTTGGAACTCTGGGATACTCGCTCTACGTCGCTTCTTTCTTGTAGGATTCCTACACCGCAGTTATCACTCATTGCTTACCTGTCCTCCAGGGCTGACAACATTCATCCCAATGCATACGACTTTGTCGTCACCGCTGGTGCACTCCTCGGATTGTGCGCAGCGTTGCTATGGACTGCACAGGGCTCCATGATGATGGCCTATGCAACCGAGAGGCAGAAGGGTCTCTTCATCAGTATCTTTTGGTCAATATTCAATCTTGGTGCCGTCGTTGGTGGCGCAGTCGCATTTGGGGCCAACTTCAACAACCAAGTGAGTTGTTCGCCCGCTTCCCTCTACAGCAGTATTAATGACGTGTTGACTCGAAAAGAGCAACTCGGGTAAGTTCTCTGTTTCGATGCAGTCATCATCCGTCTAATTTTTGGTCGTGAAGTTGGAAATGGAACCTACGTGAGTCTGATATTCCTTCTAGAAATCTACAACACTGACATCGCGTATCAGATCGGCTTCTTGATCCTTACTCTCATTGGTGTCTCTCTGGCCCCACTGATGGCCGACCCGTCCAAGATCATCCGGACAGACGGCACAAAGGTCACCCTCCCAAGCCAACCATCCTGGAAGACCGAGTTCATCAACCTTTACGTCGCTCTCAAGACTGATCCGACGATTATCTTATTATTCCCCATGTTCTTTGCCAGTAATTATTTCTACACCTGGCGTAAGTCGTTTGGCGCAATACCTCGAATGCTGTCACAAACTGAGCGTCGAATATACAACTAGAACAAAATGACTACAATGCCGCGCTCTTCAACATTCGCACGCGCAGTCTGAATGGATTCCTCTACTGGGCAGCACAGATCTTTGGATCTGTGTTCCTTGGGTATGGCGTCCTCGACCGAGTGCAGTTTAGCCGTCGCACTCGTGCTTTCCTGGGCTGGGGGATCGTAACGGCATTCGTATTCATTGTTCACATCTGGGGATACTTCTACCAAAGGTCTGTGAGGTCTTTTTCGAACAAGAGATGACAAAGCTCAACAAAGTTGCAGGACGTATACGCGCGAAACAGTGCCTTCCACTGCTTCGAAAATGGATTTCAGCAATTCCGCATACGCGGCACACCTCTGGCTGTACATTTTCTCTGGCTTCTTGGATGCCATGTGGCAGACGTTCGTCTATTGGCTGATGGGTGCCATGTCTAACGATCTTGCCAAGCTTGCAGTTTTCACTGGCTTCTGTGAGTCCTATTGCATCTGCCGAAAGGGCGTCGGTACTCATAATACCCAGACAAGAGCATTCAATCCGCCGGTGCTGCTGGTGTATGGCGAACGGATGCACTTTTAATACCGTAAGTCTCCCCTCGTGTCATGATCGGGGGATGGTACTCAACTCATTCTACCCAAGGTACATGAACATCTTCATCTCTACATGGGTTCTGTGTGTCGCTGGAGTCGTCTTTGCTCTCCCAATGATCCATTATCGCATCAAGGAACACACTGATGCGGAAGACCAGGAGTAGTTCGTACCAATCTCCTCATCTGTTTGGGAAAGATCTGACACGCTGTTTCTCCAGTCAATTCAGGGCGCATGGCGGTGGTCACTAAGGTTTTATGACACGGAATGAATGATGATTCTGTTGATGTGACATTCTAAGTTGATATCTGCTCACGACACGACTGTTATGCTACTTAATTTCAGGTTTTCTGTGTGGACACTGGGTATCAGCGCGTGTGGCAGAGTAGCTTCAATTGGGATGTGGAATGTACACAATGTTTGGTTTATATTCCTGGACCCGAAGGTTTTCGTAAGTACAATTTCTTCACAACATCGTAACGCAGCCGCAAGCCAGACTTCCGACCCGAGGGTTCTTGGTCCAGCAGAAATCGACAAGTTCACTCGACTGCCCTGACTCTCGTTTGTGAGGTAGGTGACACCTCCGAACGATAAGCACCGAGCAAGGACCGATGCAACAAAATGTCAGTTCATTTGGTGTTCCCGTCGCTCTACCCCACAACAAAAATCCTAGATACAACACAGAATTCATAAGCCGCTATCGTCACGACTCACACTAGCTTTTTCACCTCCTGCCGCGCCGCCTGAAGCCTCTCCATTTTCTTTAGGATCTCCTGTCGAGTAGATGTGATACTGCTAGCTTCTTCGATCATGCTCTCGCAACGTTTGTAGCCATCCGGTCCTGTGATTTGAAGACCCTCTTGTAAGACCTTGTCTATCCCCTTTTGCAATCCCAGCACAATTTCGTGGTCGATGGCCATTGGGACCATGTCTGCAAAACGTTTGTAGGCGACTGAAAATGCGCTGCTTCAGATAATACCTGTAACAAACTCCCCCAAATCAACAGTACCTTGGAAGTATGCGCGTACGCTGGCCATGATGTCCAAAGCTGGCGCCATTGGGTCGGGCGGGAGTAGTTTGGTGAGGTCAGTGGCTTTGACAGTAATCCCAAGCTCGCTCAACCCGGACAGGACTTTGCTGATCGACTCTTGCGTTGTTGTGGATGGAGAACGCCCATTTGTCCGCGGGACACTCGGCTCGAATGCGGTCTTGAGTTTTGCGACTAGGTCACTATCGTTCCGGTAGCCTTTGTAGTAAGCGAGGAATTTGTCTTTGTAGTCCGCGTAATAGTGAGTATTGAGCGTCGCCGGAGCTTCTTCGAGGTCCAGCAACCATTCAATGCGTTGTTTGGTCCTCGAAGCAGCTTCGTCGAGATGATCGTTCACAATCATCCTATCTAATCGTCAGCATTGACGATTGGACCAGATCTAAAATCAACTCACAGTACCGACTGTTTGGCGATCCCTTTACCCATGTTGGCGAAGTGAACATCTACAAGCTTTCCAAGTTCAGTTTTCAGAATCACGTATACTCCGTCGAAAAGATCCATTGCTGGTCGTTCCCACTTCTTCGTGAATTCCTGAATGTAATATTGCTGGACTACGAAAGGATAGTTATCCGGTAGTTCGCGTGTGCATGCGCTGGTGCGAGTTTACTTCATGTGACGAGCTATAGCATGAAGGATAGGAAGTGAACATACCTTTCTGCCTGCTTTAAAACCTCATCGATATATATCCTCTGGGGGCGTATACATACGTCCGTCTGTTCCGTATTCAAGTCTTCCCTGTCCACCCCGTCCACCTCGTTACTTTCACCCCCCTCCTCGCTGGCAAGAAATGCTGCCTTTGACAGTGATTTTGTCGCATTACTCAAGTTCTTCCCCCAAGGGACGAACCTGGGCGCCGTGCATCGTATGGCACGTCTGAAGGTTTGTTGATGTGGGCGGATGGTCTGGAGGAGACCGTTTCCGTTTGGGGTTCCCTGGACGAGACGGGAGAGGTCGCGAGAAAAATTAGTCACAACATGGAGCACTTCACCGAGAGGATCGTTGGAGGGCGCTCTTGGGAGTTTGTTTAACCTCGTTTCTGTATCCCGAATGACGTTCACCAACTCTTCTTGGATCTCAGGGAGCCTGGAAAGGTCCACGCGGTTGTTAGAACTTGAACCCGAAGGCCACTGGCTGATAGCAAGCAGCCGACTGACCTTTTCGCGATGAGCTCCGACAATATCCCGCTCAGTCTCTCTGTCAGATGACTCGTCCTCAAGAACTTCTGGTATTGTGGTTCGAGGGAGCACCAAGGTTGAGTCGCAGTGAAAAACTCGTTCTCTTGACGTCGAGCATCTGACCACGTGATTCCCTTGGAGAGCGCCTGAGACGAAGGTTGTTTGACGCAGTACCAGTTATTCACAAGGGGCTCGGTTTCGTTGCACAATATTTTGATCCAGGACTGTTCATCGCCCACTGCGATGCGATCGGGCTTGGTGAGAACACCTAGGAAAATAGATGAGTGAGTGATCCATCTTCACAAACCAGGCAAGCAACTAACCGACAGTTCGCTTTCCTTCCGGGTCGAAGCTCTTCGCAAGATGGTGTGCACCTTGGTTTTCAAAATCGGCTGGTGGGGTCACGGTTGGCATTAGACATCCCAAAACACGCATATAAAATACCAATGAAATACCCACTCTCACATGCAACCGTTAGCAGAATAACGCAGCTCGGTCGCTGTATGTAAGAAATGACTAACGCCTTGACAAGCTCAATGTCTCCCTCGTCGCCTGTCCTCCCGACGGAAGCAATAAGACCAGGAAGGTCCACGAAAGACAGGTCAGCAAGTTCAGAACCGCTGATCTCTAGTGAGACATAATTCTTCGAAAATGTCAGCTCATTTTCGTCCGGGAGGTCTTCCTCAAGAAGGTACTTCTTGGGATCCTTGGATGGATTCAAGATCGCACGCTGAGCGCGCCGGATACGGTCCTCGACCAAAGGATGGGAGGTGATAGGATCGCCGAAGGAAATGATGCGAACTTTGCTAGGAGCCCCATCAGAGTCGGTGCTGAAATGAAGTTTGACTACACATTTCCACGGACTATCTGAGCGTATAAGCTTGCATTCCGTAGGGCATCTGCAGAAATTGGGTAAGTGCGAAGGCGATACTCAGGATGGTCGAATACCTGGTGCAGGTTCCAGACGACCTAGGGAAGGTGATGCCGGATATGGATTCGATCAGGGATGACTTCCCTGCGCTCTGACTGCCAACAACGACTATCATGGGCAGATCGATGTCGGTTTGTACACTACAAAGGTGACATTAGCTTCGGCGAGAATTTTGGAAGGAATCAGTGTCTGCATACCCCGTATCACGAAGCCGATTGATGAGTTGAAGCATTTCTTTACTA
This sequence comes from Chalciporus piperatus, assembly GCA_038093975.1. NCBI lineage: Eukaryota > Fungi > Basidiomycota > Agaricomycetes > Boletales > Boletaceae > Chalciporus > Chalciporus piperatus. The sequence goes on from JBBPTG010000025.1 coordinate 86,658, forward strand.
GTACCGGTATTGCTAGGGTCTGAGAGACCCACAGCAACATTGTCTCTGGCGGCAGCAGCAATCATCGAAAAGGTACTTCCGCTTGACTGTGAGTCGAACGATGAGGCCTTCGATGAGGACGTAAATGCAGAGAGCACAGAACCAGCTTTGCTGTTCGTCCGAACACGGCCTGAGCCTGACGTTTTAAAAGGACCGCTACCAGTTGGACTCATCGTTTGCAAGTAGGTTGGGAGTAAGAACGAGGGCGTGATGATCACGCTTTATAGAAGTTGGTAGGACTACCTTTTGTTTAGAAACATTCTGGGAACACCTCAAAGGGCGCGAGGTGCGCGAAGCGCGGAGAGAATGCCCGCGTTGATGAGCAAAATATTGCATTGTTATATTTTGGCGGATCCGTTCCCGACTGGCTGCATGCTGCCGAGCTACATGCTGCTGAGCTGCTAAATTTCAAACAGGAACATCCGCACGGACCGCTGCGCACCTTCTGGAAGGCCCGCTCGTGTGCCAACACCTGATTTGAACCTGGAAGCTGCGCGTCGCTCTGAGAACTTCTGCCCAAGAGAACTCCGTTTGAAGCGTACGTCGACACCTTGACAATGTGGGCTGAAAAGTCAGGATGCTGCGCTCAACCGTCTGTGCGAGAAACTCTAGTAAATATGAGAATCACCGGCAGCTGGTGGCAGGTATCCGCCCCGAGCGAACAGTGGTGTGGAGTGGTACTTAGCAAAAGATAATGGTGGAGCTCGGCAGGATCGGATATGTACGTCACGAACTTGTCTGAGTCGGCGGTAAACGTATATAGTGACAGACATAATGTCCACACATGTCTCGCAGCTGCCATCATAAGTACGAGATCTAGAATCGTCAACCATCGCAAGTGCATACCCGGAACGAAATCGTCTCGAGATACACACTATCTCACACGAGCCTCCTAAACTCCTTCTCAACTACCTGCACGGTTGCCATCTCACCGCCGGCTGCATCGGATCCGACACCGGAAGAAACTTGACCGGTTGCCAGGTTTCACAGAGATCTTGGCGACCGATCCCTCATACGAATCATTGGGGTTAAAGAACAGCTGTTTCGTTGAGTTTGTTCGGTCAACTTGAGCTTCGCTGTTGGACTGCGCCGTGCAATAAGCTTGTTTTTGTAGTCAGAGTGATAACGAGAGTCGGGTCGTGGGAGTCGGGGATTTCGTTCGAAACGCTGATAGATCTAATCGCGCGGAGCTTCAAGATATCAACCATCGGAGGTTGCGGAAAGAGCCGTCGGGTACAGGACTGCCCGGAGGGCCTTTTTATTCCATTTCCGCGAGGTATATTGTAATGTGATGCGTCATTGTGGGTCCCTCGTGATTTGATGCAAAGGACCACTGGACCACCGCTCTAGACAGCTGTTTAACCTGTCAATGACATCGATGGCCGTGAATCGAGAATGTGGATGGCAGCAAACCCGCCCAAAAGACAAGAATAGTAATTGTTGCGGTTTATTGATATCTGTTGTCCAAAGCCTTGCGTTCCAAACAACTCCACAGCAGCGGCGAGCCGATGGAATCACTTCAGATGGCCTAAAGAACCAGTGTACAATGCATACACATGGACTCCCTTGCTATATCGTTTGTCCATTTCGCGATGATTAACGTGGTGGTGGCTATATGGGCTGCATTCACTATTGGCGCGGAAGAGCACATATCAGGGTGCTCATCTGACGTTGAGCTCTATCCTCTTCCAGTAGTTAGTGATAAGTTCATCGGCGTCTTATTGTAGACCGAGTCCTTCTATCCGTCGGACAGCTACGATAGGACGTGATAAAGATTTCGAAATACCAAAATAGTCCTGTGAACATCTCCGTTCGTTCATGAATCTCGCGCCCATTTGCAGGCTGGCTTACTTGCAAGGCTAGGTTTTGGCAGTTGCATGCATGCATCATGATGGAACTGGATGCAGACGCGGGCATAATCACCCGGTTTCAGGTCATCGAGAGCTGGCAACTCTTGCCGCTCTCTTACGGGAGCACAAGACCATGGGGCCACTACTCGGACCTACAAACCGCGTGGTGCTTCTGATCTACGCCCTCCTGCATCTCGGTGGCACATCATGCCCCCACGGCCGTCAGGGGTCACGCGTGAACCGCATGTTCACAGTTCAAGACAGTACGCGCATAAGCTCTCAATTGAGGCCACGAGGTACAATTGATAATCATTCGAAGCATCAAAGTTTGGATTATAGCTGGCGCTCCCTGGTATTTCCTGGTTAGCATCAATGTCTTCCCCAATTACCTCCATTAGGCAAACCCAGATGTATAAGAAGCGGCAATAGATCCTCCGTTGACACCATTCCCTTCTCATGGCGGACATCATCACAGAGAAGAAACTCGAAAGTGGGAGCGAGGACTCCGGCTCCCAACGCGAGGAGATATTCGAGCGTCCCACAGGATGGAGGGGGATCTACTACCATCCCTACTTCCAAGTTTCCATGCTTGGCTTCGTTTGTTTCATGTGCCCAGGCATGTTTAACGCGTTGGGTGGCATTGGTGGGGGTGGTCAAGTCAGCACGGTCGCGCAAGCCAATGCAGGCACGGCCACTTACGCTACATTTGCCTTCTTCGCCTTCTTCGCCGGGTCGGTTCAAACGTTCATCTGAGGAATTCGGAAGACTCATTTTTCATAGGACAGTCAACAATGTGCTCGGACCTCGTCTCACACTTTTCCTTGGAACTTGGGGATACCCGCTCTACGTCGCTTCTTTCTTGTAGGATTCCTACACCGCAGTTATCACTCATTGCTTACCTGTCCTCCAGGGTTGACAACATTCATCCCAACGCATACGACTTCGTCGTCACCGCCGGTGCATTTCTCGGAATGTGCGCAGGGTTGTTATGGACTGCACAGGGCTCCATGATGATGGCCTATGCAACCGAGAGGCAGAAGGGTCTCTTCATCAGTATCTTTTGGTCAATATTCAATCTTGGTGCCGTCGTTGGTGGCGCAGTCGCATTTGGGGTCAACTTCAACAACCAAGTGAGCTGTTCGCCTGCTTCCCTCTACAGCAGTATTAATGACGTGTTGACTCGAAAAGAGCAACTCGGGTAAGTTCTCTGTTTCGATGCAGTCATCATCCGTCTAATTTTTGGTCGTGAAGTTGGAAATGGAACCTACGTGAGTCTGATATTCCTTCTAGAAATCTACAACACTGACATCGCGTATTAGATCGGCTTCTTGATCCTTACTCTCATTGGTGTCTCTCTGGCCCCACTGATGGCCGACCCATCCAAGATCATCCGGACAGACGGCACAAAGGTTACCCCTCCTCGCCACCCATCGTGGAAGACCGAGTTCATCAACCTTTACGTCGCTCTCAAGACTGATCCGACGATTATCTTATTATTCCCCATGTTCTTTGCCAGTAATTATTTCTACACCTGGCGTAAGTCGTTTGGCGCAATACCTTGAATGCTGTCATAAACTGAGCGTCGAATATACAATCAGAGGAAAACGATTACAATGCCGCACTCTTCAACATTCGCACGCGCAGTCTGAATGGATTCCTCTACTGGGCAGCACAGATCTTTGGAACTGTGTTCCTGGGGTATGGCGTCCTCGACCGAGTGCAGTTTAGCCGTCGCACTCGTGCTTTCCTCGGCTGGGGGATCGTAACGGCACTCGTATTCATTGTTCACATCTGGTCATACTTCTACCAAAGGTCTGTGAGGTCTTTGTCGAACAAGAGACGACAAAGCTCAACAAAGTTGCAGAACGTATACGCGCGAATCAGTGCCTCCCGATGCTTCGAAAATGGATATGAGCGATTCCAGATACGCGGCACACCTCTGGCTGTACATTTTCTCTGGCTTCTTGGATGCCACGTGGCAGACGTTCGTCTATTGGCTGATGGGTGCCATGTCTAACGATCTTGCCAAGCTTGCAGTTTTCACTGGCTTCTGTGAGTCCTATTGCATCTGCCGAAAGGGCGTCGGTACTCATAATACCCAGACAAGAGCATTCAATCCGCCGGTGCTGCTGGTGTATGGCGAACGGATGCACTTTTAATACCGTAAGTCTCCCCTCGTGTCATGATCGGGGGACGGTACTCAACTGATATTACTCAAGGTACATGAATATCTTCATCTCTACATGGGTTGTGTGTGCCGCTGGAGTCTTTTTTGCTCTCCCAATGATCCATTATCGCATCAAGGATCACACTGATGCGGAAGACCAGGTGTAGTTCGTACCAATTTCCCCATCTGTTTGGGAAAGATCTGATACGCTGTTTCTCCAGCCAATCCAAGGCGCATGGCGGCGGCGACTAATGTTGTATGACACGCAGTTAATAATGATTCTGTTGATGTGACATTCCAAGTTGATATCTGCTCACGACACGACTGTTATGCTACTTAATTTCAGGTTTTCTGTGTGGACACTGGGTATCAGCGCGTGTGGCAGAGTAGTGTGCCTTTACCATGTATACAATGTTTGGTATATATTCCATTTCCACGAGGTATCTACCACATTGTAATGTGATGCGACGTCATTGTAGGGGGTCCCTCGTGATTTTATGGGAAAGAGGAAGATCTAGCTTGTCACCAGACACCTTCCTTCCCAAGTCCTCGACAGCTCGCTGGACAATAGCCGTCACCTCACTCCGAATCATATCGATTTGAGACGATCGTGCATCACCCTCGGACTCTATAACAAGACTTTCCCCGTGGCGAAAAGCTGCGTCTGCCATCCATCCTCTCAGACGTGTGTTGTTGCTGACCTCGGGCCTACTATCTGATGGGGGATGTTCGGTTTCGCTCGGGCCCGAAAGAGAACCTCTGACGTTGCGAAGACTGCTCAACGCAACTGAGATGTGGTCGTGTGGTATTGGGTCACCGAACGTGACACCGAGTTGCATACCGATCCTTGGGAAAAACTTGTATGGGAACGGACGATGTTCGGGCATGAGTTTATCGAAGCCTATACACGTGCGCGATTAGTTACGCGTCGAGAAAGAACGCTGGCGTAGGGGACTCATACCGGTTAGCCACATGGGTATAATTAGTGGTGGGACGTCGGTCTCCATAACAATGCGTCCCCTAAGTCGGACAAAGAATCGTGTCAATATTCTGAGACGATGACCGGCCGATGAAGAGCACGTACACGCCCCATTTGAAACGTGGTAGATGGGTGACGCCGTCGGTCTGTGGGTAGTGGGCAGGTTGGTTGACCTTTCCCTCCCCAAACAGGTGCAGCTGGCGGAAAATCGGCATCGTTAACGAATGAGGAGAGGGCACATACGAACCCAATGGCCGTGGTTGAGCTTCTCAATGGCTTCATCAACTGCAGGTTGCCAAATCCCGTCTCCTCGAAATGTTTCTATTACTTGGCCATTACGAAAGAAAGCTGAGAAGAGTCTTTCTGACCAGACGAAGTGTTCAGCATGGGAGACGGCGAGGACATTATCTCCGTTCGACTGACGGATTGGTGAACATGATATCTGAAGCACCCGATACCCATCGTATGGTTCGCGAGTTCGTGTAGTTTTTGGAAGGCAATATACCCCAGGTGACAGGATCGTCGAGGCTAAGAGGGGACGAGGGGTTGAACTTAGCGAAGGCTGGTAAGAGCGAAAAGGACGAACGTGGATAAATGGTTTGAGACTATTGGGAGAATTAACGGCGGTGGTCCGGCACGAGGCACTACTGCGGTACACACCTGTGATCAAACCTTGACCGTTTGGTCTGCGTTCGCTCCTGAGTGCGTCCAACAAGACTGGTAGATTGCTGACGGTGATGGAACAAAGCCCTGAGTTGAGAAATGCCTTGCAGGTGAGTCCCACTGCCGATAGGACTGCAGAGGACAACAGCTGAGACATTGAACGCGTCTTCTATGAGCTGCTAGTGTGAGCTGGACTTCGACTTACTGTGTCTGGTTAGCAAGTACGCTTGCCTAGAAAGGATCAGACCTAATTTCCTTCGCTAAAATAATTTAAAGAAATGTCTGGGAATGCCACATATCAGCTGACTAAGCAAATGTATTCCCTCTGATGCTCGAGTAAGTTATTCGTCTTCTCCTCCATTCTTCCCCTCACGACGCACTCCGTTAATTATTGGGCTTTGTCTGCGTGCCCCGCGCCGCCTTAACGATCACTTCATGCTCCCTGTCTTTCTTGTGTCCTTGCTCACCTCCTTCTTGCTGCTATGTCTATTGTCCCCGGCAGTGAGAAAGTCAATTCTGGAGGGAAGCGATACACTCGATGCTCACGAGGCTGGTCTTGCATTGGTTGCATCACGTATGTGACCCCATTTCCTCGTTTTATTTATCTTACCCCCCGCACAGGCAATCCATTCAGAGAAACAGGCCCTCCAGCATGCATGGCAAAATTAATCATGCTGAGACATAAAGTAAGGCCCTCGTTTGGTCGTTGTTATCTTTGGGTATTGACGTTGTTCAAGATGCAAACCAGTGGACGTAAACGCAGAAGTCCAACGCCCGCACGCCAGTCACGAAACTTTGCACTTATCCAACCCGCTCGCCCTCGCTCAACATGGGTCCGGTTTGGTAGACCGAACTTCGTAGGCAATCAGACCCATTAACTATCGAGCATTCATCCCTCGATCCATTTATTCGATCCTTCGAACTATACCTGCGCACTCTGTGAATATTTATCACGGCGATACCCTTTCTTATACCTAGAACTTCCTCTCTTGACATTTTCTCAGTGCGGAGTCTCCGTCTTGGGCGCACCTTTTCGCTTTAGTTTCAACCAGTTGCAGCTGTTCATATTTCGATCTTGTGGGGTTTCGCTAGAGGTTGCTAATTACAATGGGGAGGAGTATACAAAGAGAAGTACATTAACGAATAGAAGTGTTGTCTCATTAAACAAAAGTCCTGAACAAATACCATCACTACGCAAATCTACCACTCCTGTTAGACACTGTCGACAGCAAGCTTGGTGCCTTTGCCTTGCCAGTGCGACCTTCAGATACGCTGCTTGAACTGGATGCTTGCGATGATCTCAGGGATCCCTTTCCCCCCTTGATCCTGTTATGACCGGTCACGGCAGCACCAGTACCTGATCGTCCGGTGCCCTGTCGGTGGCTCTGACCCTTGGCCCAAGAAGTCAATTGTTTTCGTTGCTGCTCGCTCTCCCCTTGCCGCTTGGGTCGCTGGGCGCGTATCATGAGATCAAGCCAAAGCGGGACACAGATGCACGAACCTCTCCATCAAAGTCAACTTGACCGACATTAGGTCGACGCGTTGCTGGTCTGCTCGGTCGATGTTGCATGACCTTGATGCGGACACCGCCCTCGTCGTCGATCGCCATGGTCTGGTCAACCCAACTGGTATCCTCGGGGTCCATTACTTCGACCTCCTGTGAAAATAGATTAGATAATGGTCAGGAAATACACGATTGCCACTTACGATGCTGTTCTGGGCGACTTCACGCACACGTTGTCGAATTTCGTCGAGGGTGACAGTCTCTTGCTCTTCAGGCCCTTCAGGCTGGGCATCCTCATCCCCGAGCGTGGCGTCACCTCCTTGTAAATGTGCAAACTCATCGTTATCATCGTCAACGAGATCTTGCTGGTATGCGTTGTAGAATGCCCGAGTCTCCTCGGTTTGACCTAGCAATTGTGTCAATCAAAGATGACAGTATCGAGAACAGCCACTGACCCAGAGCTTCCAGGCTATCGCCCTCAATCTTCCTCTTCTTGCGTAGATTTCGACGTACTTGACGCGCATGGTCATCCTCGTCGTCGTCGCTGTCGTCTTCAAAGCCTACCCCCCGATCACGGCGCTTTGTCCGGAGCTTTCCGTCAATGGCATCCTGGTGAATTTGCTGAAGCTTCTGATCATCTTCTGCTTCATGTTCTCTGCCAGCACGTCATCACCGGGTTCAAGGACGGGGTATGCACGGCTTACCTGTATTTCTCCTGAATAAGATCTGCCCTCTCTGTCTCAGCGCCCATGACTGTGTCGTCGACTAATCCCTCGACGACCTTGTCCTGGTCATCCTGGTCGTCCTCTTCATCATCATCCTTCTGCTTTATTCCAAAGCCAAACATGTCATCCTCGTCGTCCTCTTCAGCCTCAGCGGCGACAAATTCCGATCTGCCGAGCCTTTCCTTTTCTTTATGAGCAGCTTTGGAGTTCGGTTTAGGACCTTTGCCGAGAACATCATATGCATTCAGCGTCGGCGCAGGCCCAGCGATAGAGAGAACAGGATCGGCGACCGGACTGCTGTTCCCTCCACGACCTTTGCGTTCCAACGGGGAGGCGCTACGTCTGCGTAACCGTCTCAGCGGCTGAGGTTCAGGAGATGAGTCCTGGGTAGCGATGAAAGACAACGTGCGGAGAGGAGGCCGTTCGCTGAGCGATTGCGTTCGGGCCTGAGTTCCAATGAACTTGTATGTTTGCGAGGGTGTCATTCGATAAATCCCAGGACTCGAGCTTTCTGGACGAGTTTGGGTGAGGAATCTGGGGGCCAACCACAGCTTAGTCAAAACCTGCAAGTACTTCAAAAAATTTCCTCGTACCCGTGGTCATTGACATAGAAAACCTCTTTAGCTCCTTCGTTTGGTTGAGCGGCAGCAGCAACAACGTATTCTTGCTCTTTCTCGAAAATAGTTTCAGCTTTTCGTCGGAGAGTCCCGCTGACGTTCAACGCAGGCTTCAAACCAACGTCGAGCGTCAACGACAATTCGTCCTTGTCTGCTGCCGGGCTGTGATCCTCGCTCTGGAAGCGATGTGATAGGTCAGGAAAGGATCAAAACATTGAGAATTGCAGAAAACGAACAGAGAACAGTTGAGACAATCCGCCATTTGGAAGAGGATTTACAGGAGCCAAGGAGGGCTCAAGACAAGCTTGACTGTTGAGCCTCTCCAAAAACGAAGGCTGCAGCGGTTTGAATCCAGATGGGTCATTCTCGTCATTCTCCGAGTCGAATTGAAGCTGGGTTGTGCGGCGTCCGCGCTCACTTCGTAGGACCGGGGGTGATCCAAGGCTGAGCGTCGAAGCAGTGGGCCGAGGTGGGGATGCCGCTGCACTCTGAAGAAGACGCTCGGTGAAGGGAGACTTTGGTGGAGAAAGAGATGCGAAAATGTCGTCCTCGTCTTTGGAGATATCCTTGAGAGGCGATCTGAGAGTTTCCTTTGGCGAAGCTCTTGCGTCACTGAAATCCGCCGAGGAACCAAGCGAGAGATTCCTCCGAACGCCATCCTCGATTCCGAGTTGTGATCCTGGTCTCAAGCCAAAGGCAGACTCTGTCAACGACGAGCCGTGACGCACTACTGCCTTGTTCTCCTTGTCCTCGCTACGATCGTACATCAGTATTTCGCTGTTCTCTTTGTCATTCTCATCTTCTGTCTGATACTCCAACGAAGAACCGCCATCCTGACGTCGATGAATTGGTTCTACAGAGGTGGGGTGTTCGTCTTCATCGTCAGAACCAAAGACAACACGAGGAGCGCGGCGTGGGCCAGACTTGTTACGTCTCAATGGTGCAATGAACGCGTCGTCGTCGTCAATTGTTGGTTCCGGGACTTGCGAAACCTCCATCTCGTCGCCCTGCTCACTTTGAACGTCTTCCTCTTCTTCTGCATCCATTGGCTCAGGACTTGCAGAGCCTCGCAACTCGGGTGAATACTCTTCGTCGCTCTCGTCCGCGCTTGCTTCATCGTCCATTCCAGCCATAGCATCGTCAAGCTCCGCGGCTTTGAGCCCTTGCTCTGCGTACGTCCCGAGCGTCTGGGAGAGTGAACCCCGTGCGTTTTGACCTTGCGTATCCCGCGACAATCTCCCACCTCCTTTGACCCACTCTTCCTCGTGCTGTTTGATCAGCTGTAGTTGTTTCTGTGTATGCTGCTTCATCATCATTTGGTCCAGGTGCTTCTTGCTGAGCTGCTCCTTCCCACTCTTGTCCATACGAACAAAGGATGGCTTGGCAAACTCCCGTAAATCCTGTTCCGAAACCTTACCGGTGTCAGATTTGCGACCACTACGATGTCCGAGCGCATAAAACTTCGCTTTGGCCTTGGCCGGACTGTGGTTAGTCTTGTCCTGTCTGCGCTGAGCAGCTGCTTCACGAGCAACGGTATGCATATCATCCTTAACGACCAGTAAGTCGTCGTCTTCGCTTTCTCCGCCAGATGATTTGCCGACATTCGCCCGCTGCAAAGCCATTTGCTTCACGACACTGAGCTTCTTCTGCTTCTCGCTCGCCTGGATGATGGCCGACACCGACGGCATTTCGTCACCAGAGTCATCGATTGCTGCACGGAATGCAATTGTGGTCGCGTTTGGCGATAGTCGCTTGCTCGTCCCTGTGGGTGCCGTCAAGAGTCCTGTGGGCGCACCAAAGATGCCGTGCGACAGGACCGCAGCCTTTGAGGTGTCAGTCGGAGAAGAGAATCTCTCGATTGGGTCTGAGGGCAACTCCGTGTGCGGGGTCGGCATAGCGATCTTCTGCCTGCGCTGATTATGAGCATTAGTTCCACGCGCATGAGCACTCAACTTACTGTAGGCTGGCAAAGAAATTAGACAATGTGCGCTTGGATGCTCCATCATGCACAATTTCGACGGGTCGACTAGCCGCAATTCGCGAGGATTCGATTTCAGCTTCACGTTGTTCCTTTTTCGTTGGTGCCTGCATCACGCATGTTAACAGTGAGGAGTGAACGGCAAGGGAGAACATTACCTTTGTCTTTGGTCGAGATGAGGCTGCACGTCGCCTCCCTCTGTTTGACTTGGTCGGAAGTGCAGCGTCGGAAGGGGCCTCGCTGGTGAAGTGAAGGGGGAGTGCATCACGGGCGGGGGCTTTACCCTTGGCCTTGTCGCTCCTTCTATTTGGGATTGGCATCTCTCCGGAAGTTGGAGGCGTTGAGGAGGCACGGACCGAGGGTGTCGTGATGGCGTGACGAACCGGCGAAACAGAAGAGTTGCTTTGTTCTTCCGCTTCATAATCACCGAGCGGTCGCTTTGCTAGTCGTCTTCTACGCGGTGGGATAGGAGGTGAGTCGGGTTGCTGTTCTTGTGTGAAAGTATTGGGTAAAGAGCTTGGAGGCGAGGACAATGAGCCACGCAATGGGGAGGAACTACGCTGGTCGAACCCTGGCGGTGCAGGGTCCGACTGAATGTCGTTCATGGGGGAAGGCCCTGCACTTGGGGGGGTTCCTGAGGGAGATGGTGTCCTTTCGAAGGAGCGAATGCGCCCAACGGGTTCATTGGTATCCTCGTCAAGCTCCTGCAGCCTGCGCCTGAAGTCGAACTGGAAGGGTGTGGCCAACGGCTCATCGTCCGATGGGAGGATGGGTGGTGATGGAGATGACCGCTGCACCTGAGATGGTGCTGTGCGTGTCTGAGGGTCCTTGTGTTGCTGGTCACCCGTTGATGTGAACGCTGGCGGCAGGTTCGAGCGCTTGCCATAGACAAAGGCCGGTCGTTTCGTCTGCTGTTTGGATGAGCCAGACGTGTCGACACTGATGTCCTGTGCGGTCGACATCGTGGTTGACCTTGCCCGTCGTCGTCGTCGGTCGCGAGAGGACGTATTGGAGGCGGAATCTGCCGTGAACGTGACCGAGCGCGTTTTTGGAAATCATCAAACGGACGCGTCGCGTCAATCATACGTGGGAACATTGAGATTACGTCATTTGGACAGGAGTCAAAATTGAAAAAGGAAATGGCATACAACTGTACAGTTCATCAGCCACATTGTCGGCATACTCCGGTTGGACCATCGATAGACGGCGACGAAGACTTGCCCTCGCCGTCAAGACCGTTCAAGATGAGGTGTGTAGCAGTCGACCGCATTTCTGAGACAGACCAGCGCTGACACTTTACTGCTCTCTAGTCACCGCAAGGTTTGCTGGTTCATTCCGTTCAATTATTCACAGTTGATCATACATTCTGCAGTACGAAGCTCCCCGTCACGGATCCCTTGGATTCCTCCCCCGCAAGCGTGCGGCACGCCACCGCGGCAAGGTCAAGTCTTTCCCCAAGGTATGTTCTTCTTTTCGATCGAAATCGGTGCGATCCGCTCATTTTTGGCCCTCAGGATGACCCCAAGAAGCCTGTCCACCTCACTGCCTTCATGGGCTACAAGGCTGGTATGACCCACATCGTTCGTGACCTTGACCGCCAAGGATCCAGTAAGTTTCAGTTGAGACTCCGTCGCTCGCTCTCTCTTACATTTTCTACAGAGATGCACAAGCGTGAGATCGTCGAAGCCGTCACGATCATTGAGACGCCCCCTGTCATTGTCGTCGGTGTTGTTGGTTACGTCGAGACACCCCGCGGTCTCCGCACCCTCACCACCGTCTGGGCATCCCACCTCTCAGACGAGATTAAGCGTCGCTTCTACAAGAACTGGTACCGTTCCAAGAAGAAGGCTTTCACCCGCTACGCTAAGAAGCACGCAGAGGACGGCGGCAAGTCCACTGCCCGCGAACTCGAGCGTATCCGCAAATACTGCACTGTCGTCCGTGTTCTCGCACATACCCAGATCCGCAAGACCGGTCTCAGCCAGAAGAAGGCCCACCTCATGGAAATCCAGGTTAACGGTGGCTCTGTCGCTGACAAGGTCGAGTACGCCGCCGGCTTGTTCGAGAAGCCTGTCGAGGTCTCCGGTGTGTTCGAGCAGGACGAAGTTATCGACGTCATTGCTGTCACCAAGGGTCACGGTTTCGAGGGTGTCACCCACCGTTGGGGTACCAAGAAGCTTCCCCGCAAGACGCACAAGGGTCTTCGCAAAGTCGCCTGTGTTGGTGCATGGCATCCCTCGAAAGTCATGTTCTCGGTCGCCCGTGCTGGTCAAAGTCAGTACATGCCTCAGTCTACAACCGTAGAATAGTTAACTGATGATACATGCAGACGGTTACCACCACCGTACCGAACTCAACAAGAAAGTCTACCGTATCGGTCTTGGCTCCGACGACTCCAACGCGTCAACTGAGTCGGATGTCACCAAGAAGGCGATCACGCCCATGGGTGGCTTCCCTCACTATGGTGTGATCAAGAACGACTTCTTGATGCTCAAGGGCTCTGTCCCAGGAACCAAGAAGCGTGTCATCACGCTCCGCAAATCCCTCATGACCCACACCTCACGCCGGGACCTCGAGAAGATCGACCTCAAGTTCATCGACACGTCGTCCAAGTTCGGCGTAAGTGGTCATGTCATTCACATCGCGACGTTGTCTCACATGACTCGTCATACAGCACGGTTCCTTCCAGACCGCCGAAGAAAAGGCCACGTTCCTGGGAACGCTCAAGGCCCGAGATTGATTGCATGTTTCACGTACATCTTAGGCATTATGTTCTTTTATACACCGTTATCTTCCTTGCTATGCTTCAGTACTCCAATGCCATCCGTTTTGCATGCATGATTGAGTGATTGAGCGATCAAAGACGATATGTCGGGGTCGCGGATGTTTTTGATTTGCCGGTTGTTGTGTAAAGTTGACAGTCTGACGCGGAGCATTCTTGCTACAATACAGTCACAAGCTTGATACAGTGCCAGTCGCGGTATGTTCATCCTCAATCTCATCATGGAAAAAAATCAAGCATGCTCATCGTGAACAAGGATGACTGCACTGGATACTTATGCACACAGGGTCCACGTCGGGCCTCAGATTGTTGCCTACCTTGTCCTCCCGTCTACCATGCAGGCTTCGTCATGCTCAGGCTCTTTTCGTGCGAGGCCATTTAACGACCTCGCTCCGTCCAGCACGCAGCAGAATCTCGTCAACGCACCGTCAGGACGAGCGAAACGCAGTCGGAGTCCACGATATGTCGGTGATGTCGGACGACTACCTGAGCTCGGGTTCAAATCCTCCAATACCGCCTCGGGTTCCACTGCGTCAAGTAGCTTCGAGGAGCAGAACACTTGGCTTGACCCCATCTATACCTTCTACTTTGCCCCGCCTCCCAACTCTGCCCGTAGACAAAGACAGCGACAATCCCATCGTTGGAATCGATTCGCACTCAGACACGCAAGACCTCCAACAACCAGAACGCATACCACTCACCGAACAGCCCGACACATCCTTCCGACGTGCCAAAAAGCATCCCTCCCACAGGCGCATCACACTCAAGTGGCTCATGCTCACAACCAAATTTCCCGAGGAGGCTTGGGCAGCTTATCAAGAGTTGCTGTCCCATCAATCGGAGAGCTATCGCGTCGTCATTCCACCTCACCTTCTCCACCGACTGGTGTGCCTCCTCGCGACTATCAAACCCCGGACGCGCATCGTCCATCTCCGACTTCTATCTGCCTTGACGAGTATACAGAACAGCGGCGGTCGAATCCGCCTCTGGGAGTGGAATACTCTACTGGACAGTGCCGGGAAGAACTGGAGGAAGACGAGAGTGGAGGACTACGAAGCCGTCCTCGATATCTTTAACAACAAGGGCTGCTTACCTGCTGCCAGAGTTGCCCCTCATGACGAGGTTATCGACTCAGAGACCCGTTCGTCACCCCCACAGCTGAGTCCAGACATATGGACATACACCATCCTTCTCTCCATTGCTATTCGCTGCAACATGCCGATGACCGTCCGTCATGCGTCATCTCTCCTTCGTCATTCGGGTAACGCACCCAATCGAATCACACATTTATCCTTCCTCCGATACTTTGCTGTCCGTAATGATCTCCGCAGTGTCCGGTCGACATTGCGTAGGATGGAAGAGCAAGATTTAGAGCTCGGCCTGGAAGGAACGAACGCGTGTCTGTGGGCTTATGCGCGGAACGGGCATTTCGACGTCGCGTTACGTCTTTACCGCGTCCTTCGCAGTAACATCAAGCCAAGACCTGACTTTGGAGACCACGACATTGACGCAGATGCCAACTATCTCATTGATGCGGGCCTTCGCATTCCTGACGGTCTCGAGCCCGACGAGATCACGTATACCTCGATGATCCAATCTCTTGCTTATCATGGGAACTTGACCGACGCCCTCGCCATATTCGTGGACATGCTTTCAACCCCAAACCGCGAAGTTGGAGCCCAAGGCAAATCGGATTGCTATAAGCCTTCACTGGCTGCCTTCAGGGGACTCTTCCTTGGGTTTTCTCGTCATGCGAAAGAGCCAAAAGACCCTGGAGAAGAGTCCATCGAAGCACTACCTCCTCCGTTTCCTCAGGCCGTTTGGGACCTGGACACTCTGGAGATGGTGTTCGCTGCTTTCTTGCAACTACCAGCAGATCCAGAGCCTACTGGTGGTCTTCTGTACTGGATCCTGGTTGCATTCTACAAGACAAGTGGGGGTGACCACGTTAAGCTGCGCGAGGTTTGGGAGAAGCTGGAGGAGAAGTACGGCGGCGGTTGGGGCGGGCGTTTGGAGAGGATGAGGCAGTCCATCTTCGCATCAGGGGAGCTATGACGATGATTGCGTGTCCATCTATTCCACTACATACACAGATTTCCGTTGAATTGACATAGTTACAGCAAATTTACACAAAAAAATGTCCAAAGGATGGATGATTGGTGGTTATAGGTCTTGATCTCCGTTATCATTTCTCCACTCGATGAACTCGTCCCAGCCGACGACACACTTTCTGCTCTGATATCTTCGAAGCCGAATGCTTCGACGGATCTCCTCCGTGATCACGCCGTTCCAGTCAGCTTTCCGGATGGCACTATCGATCGCCTCGATCCGGTCCCATCCTTGATCGACCATGACTTCCGGCAAGTACGTCGCCGACAGAGTCTGCTTGGAAGTGAAGCGAGGCAAGAACGACGAAGAGGAGAACGGAGACGGCGTAGACGAGTTCGACGTAGGGTATATATATGGATTCGGAAAACTGATATTTATCCCATGAACACCGACAGTCCAATCAAGATAGGATGACACGTCCTCAAAGTCTGTCAAGAGCGAGATCCTTATGTTGAAAATAGGGGGGGGGGGCGTTCGATCATCGCGAGGCAGAAGGAGAAAGGAACGGGACGTACCCACATTCGAGGGAAGGGAGTTCCTTCTCCTCGATCTTTCTGAAGCGGGAATCCTTGAAGGCGCTGATAAGCGCGTACTCTGCGATGCCCTCGTGTATGGGCATAGGCTCAAAGGTGCCTATGCAACCCCTCAAGCGGGGGGAACGCCCAGGACGAGAAGACCTAGTGTTCCATGTAACGAAGAGAGGGCTGGACGAGCCGTGCGCGTCAGTGTTTCTGATCCAGATGATTTGTTGTGCGACGCACAACTTCTCGTCCGGGAAAGAGGGGCAAATGGGGGTGCTGTGGGTGAGGGCACAGTACAGAGCATCAAAGGCATGGAAACAGTGCTCAGGGGTGCATATCTCGTCGTCCTTAACTGCTGTCATACCTCCCGCAGAGTCTGCAGGGAGGAGAGACATGGCGGCTAAGGGACAAGGGGCTTTGAGACATGCTGTTACAGTGGTCGTACACCTTCCTATCTCGGCAACCTCAACGCACCCTGCATACAAACACAAGATAGGATATTGCCAGTCTTAGATGTGTGTGTTGACTATGGACACATGGATAATCTGTATCTATTTAACGTAGAATATATGGTATAAAAGATAACTCAGAAGTGAATAAGGGTAGAGAAAAAAACGAAAACTTTGGACTTGATGTGGGTAAGTGTGAGCCTAGAAACCATGATGAGGGCATAAGGGCATAGCAGGTTGTGTGGGCTGAAGAGCGAATGAGGAGTGCTGGGGGTGGAAAGGGTTGGAAAGCATGTCGGAGCAAACAAGGGTGATCGAAGTGAACTGTCCGGAGCCTGTCACGAAGTGCAACAACTCCATCCGGAGGAGCGGTGTGCCTTTTCCCGTGCTTCCTCCTCCTCGGCTTGCGCAGTCCACGTAGGCGTACTAATCGACATTAGTGCCACGCTATCACGCTTTCGGAGTTCGTTCTCCTGTTCAATGATATCCTTCCTCTCTATTATGGCCCCAATGAGAGAATCGAAAAGGGTTTGGATGCCTGAGATTTGGAAAAACGGTCAGAAGATAAGCAAACAGCAAAGAGAAGCGCTATATCCGGGAACTGACCAAAATCATCTTTGGCGGACACCTCGAAGAGCTCCATCCCTTCGTGAAGTCCCCATTCTTGTTCGTCTGCATGTTCTTCATCTTCAATCGGGCTATTGCTATTGCTGCTGTTGTCCCCATCTTCGTTCCATCCTCCGGCGTACCTACCGAAATGAGGACCAAACCGAGATTGTGGAGTGCGAGGAGATTCTGTCATCTTGGATCTACTCAAATTGACAGCAATAGTCGTCTTTGAGCGTGGGAGACCATTGCTGGTGTTGTTTCGTTTAAGCCCATCGCTGACGACTGGATCGAGGTAGGAGGCGCTGTGGGGAGGAGACGACTTGGCAGTTGTGATATTCAATGGAACAGAGCGAATGCTGGTGAATGAAGTGAATCTTGGGCGAATGTACGACAAAGTAGATGGTGGTGGTGGTGGAGGCGGTGGAGGCGGTGATGGTGGTCGCGGAGGCGGAAACCAATTGTGGAGAGACAAGCGTGCAAGGTCCGAGGTGACCTGACGTTGGTGGTGCAAGTCAGCTTTGGAGCCGACAATGTAGATAATGAGTTCCGGTGGGCAATTTTTCTTCAACTCTGAGCGGGGTGTGAGGGAATGGCAAGAAGGATGCGGAATAGATACTTACCTGCAAGCCATCCCCGTATGTCGTCAAACGTAGAAGCATTCGTGATATCGTACAAGAGGAGGGCAGCGTTAGCACCTCGATAATACATGGGAGCCTGGAATGTTGTCAGCGAACTGGGACAGTTTTAGACTAGATAGGCAGACGAAAGCGTGTACCCACCATGCTTCGGAATCTCTCTTGACCAGCAGTATCCCAGAGTTGAAGCCGGACTTTGAGCCCGTCGACGTACACTTTCTTGGTGACGAAGAAAGCACCGGTTGTGGACGTGACGTTCCTAGGATCGAACTTGTTCTGGGTATACCGATGGAGCAGGCTAGTCTTTCCGACGCCTAAGCGGGGTCGAAAGAGAAATATTGGGGGACATCGGAGTGAGTTTATGATGAAAACCGGAGGTTGAAGAGGTACGAACCTGTGTTACCCATGACGACTATTTTGGCATCAATACCATGTTCATACCTAGTCCTGGTGCTGGGATCCAAGACATGGTAGTCGCCCATCGCGAACGACGTCGACGACGATGGAGACAGCCGCGAAGGGCGGGCGGGAGTAAGGACGGTAGGAGGGGGCGAACGTGTAGAAACGAACGTCGGCAGCTGTCGACCTGACGCGACCGGACTCACGTGGCTTATAAGGACAAGCCAAGAAAGGGAGACTTGCCATCACCAAGGCTTGCTCATTTGATTCAAATATGATTCACATGAAACCGTAAAACAGCGCTCACAGCGCCTCCGGTGGGCGCTCTCCATTCTTGTGGCACACTCACTCAACCAGAGGACTACATAACGGGCATGCCCATGTATTTTGATCTCATAGCAAAACATGTCATGTGTGGCATATCCAGTGCAGATCCCCCTACTCCTGGTTAGCGGGAGGGAACTCAAACACCACATCCTTCCCAGTAAGACGACGGTACACAGACGAAAACGAGTCCAGCTTGTACTCCAGCGATGTTGCATCCTTCGAATCGAGGATACTGAAACACCTTATCAGTACAGCAATTAGACGGGGTGATGGAGCTCACGACGTACACTTTCAAGAGTTTCGAACCATCAACACCGACACGTGTCCTCTTTCCAACGATCTCAGTAGGGAAAACAAGGTCCTCGAGGATCTTCTCGTGCACCGAAGTGAGGGTACGGGAACGCGGTCTCTTTTGTTTGGTACGAGAGTTACGAGTGGGCTTGCTAAGCATCCTACGCTGAGCAACGAAAACGACATGTCTGTCCGAGAATTTCTTCTCCAGCTCACGAGTGAGTCTGCGATATCCATGATTCAGTTTCCGCTTGGTTCCCCCGTGCTTCTGGCGTACCTTTGCTGAATTTTGTGGAATGCTTTGAGTTGGGGAACGGGAACGAAGACAACGATGGCCTTCTTGCCGCCTCGCACGTCAACCTCGCGAGCAGCAGAGATCTGTAGGGCACGGAGCTCAGTCTTGAGCTCAGGGACGTTGTTCTCCAGGTCAATCAAAGCCTGGGCGACGCTGCTTTCAGTCTCATCGGGAGAAGTTTGGGGGGCATTGGCCGTGCGGAGGATCTTGTGGTTGACAGACATGATGGAATTGGAGGCCTAGAGACGAGTTGTGTAGTCAGCAGCCAGTTCCGCCAAGGTCCATCCACCGAATCCAAGCGTTTCTCCCCAGATTTCGCCGTCCCACATCGTTCAGCACATCAATCCAGGAGCATACATTGCTCTGACAGAATCGGAGGTGGACTCACCGAGCTTGACGCCTTTGTCGATGTCTTTCGTGGTGGTCAGTCGTGCGGTGTAGCGATCATCTCGTATTGCCAAACACGACCAATGCACGTCAATTTAGGAAATTACACCCCTGAGTGAATTCAACTATGGATTATCTCTTTTACGCTTGAACTCGTCGACCCATTTCTGTTCCTCACTCCCCTTTGGCAGTACTGCAAAGGTCAAGTACCCATCTTTCATCTCCAATCCATCAGCAGGCTCTCCTTCCTTCTCCTTTGCCGCCTTACACACGTCGCTCAGTGTCATCTTCTTCCCAACCTTAAGCAGCCGCTTTCTACGAGTCATCGCGTACACTACGAGACTGCTCGCTGTGTATTCCTGTTTTACGTCCCATGTCGGTGGGGGCGTTTCCGGTGGGAACATTTGAGAAATGTGCGTCGAGAAAGTAGTATCTTCGATAAAGTGCGCAATAACATCGGACGTCGCGTACTGAGGGTATAAAAAGAAAACCGGGACGACGAGTGTTGATCGAGTTGGATCCTCTGAATCAAAATGCGGTGAATAAGGGTTGTCCGATGTCCCTTGTGGGCTCTTGACAGGGTAGATATTTCGTTCCTATCACCCCATAGATCAGAGCCAGTTCTCGAAGAAGATATGATGCTTTTACCTTGCAAGCTATTTGGAGTAGTCGCTTCTCGTCTCGTTCTCTGCGTAAACGCTCCTCCTTTTCTCGCAGCTTTCGATCTTTCTCGTCTTTTAGATTCGCCGCGCGTGACCGAAGGGATTGGATAGCTTGATTTCGTGAGTCGAACGCTAGACATCGATCGCAACAGTCGAGGACCTCCTCTAACCGATCCAGAGCCAGAAGTGCCGTTGCTGAACGATATAGCGCTTTAGATGACTTGGCCTTGATGGTCAACGCTTTCGAGCAGTCTTTGAGAACCAAACCGTAGTTCTCTACTTGACATTAGTGGGCCATCCCGAGATCAGTCGTCGCGTCGTCACGTACTCAATTCAAGATTGCACGCAGCGCGATTGCAGTACAAAGCTTCTTGCATAGCGATGTCTGTCGGTTTCGCATCGATGCCTTGAGTATAGAAACCAATTGCTTCCCGGTAGCGCTTCCCCTTGAAATAGTCGTTCCCTTGCTCTTTGAAATTTTGGGCAATCTCTAGGGAACATAAATGAAAATAAAACACGATTGGCATGATCCTCACCGTCCGGTGTACCATCGTACGCAAGGCTTTGCAAGGCTTGCAGTGCGACGTCATCCGTGTCCTCTCCAGGCACTGGCAATGTCTTCATAAACAGCGGAAGACTTCCCAACGACGCCAGTGTATCCTCCAGGTCAACTGGCACTGGTTGTGGTCCAATCTGTGAGGTCATTCTTGGTCTGAGTGGAGTCGTAGGCCAACCCTTCGCTAGTTGTCTACACCCAACGGAGATAAGATAAAATTTACCGCCGGCTCGATCAACACTTGTTCAATATCTAGCCGAAGACAGGTGACCTCCGCGAATCTATATAGACAACCACCATGGCACACGGATATCCGCTTGCATCTTGACTTCCTGCTCTTCCTTCTGACAATATGGCACCCCCAGCTGTGCGGGGACTCAAAGCTGCGCTGAACTCTTCGGGAAAATACAACTTCAAGGTCAGTCTACTTGCAAAGTCGCGTACGATTCTCAACACTCATACTCCCCTCAGAGTCCTGATGCGGCGGCCGACTTTCTTGTCATCGGCGGAGGTGTGTCACCGAAAAGAGTCCGTGTTGTTAAACATGGCTGATGAACCTTATGCTAGGTGTGGTCGGCCTTGCAATTGCTCAACGGTTGTCCCAGCGCTTTCCATCCAAATCAACGTATCTTGTAGAACGACACGTACGTGCCGGGGAAGAAACGAGGTAGGCTCGTGCACTACATATAGAATGTGTTCTAATTCTGATTCACAGTTCACGGAACTCTGAAGTAATCCATGCAGGTCTGTCATAGAAATGTCTCTCCTGGGCATGTTGCTCACATTACTGCAGGTCTTTACTATCCTCCCGAGTCTTTGAAAACTCGACTCTGCCTGCGCGGACGCCATCTCATGTACGAGAGGTGCAGGAAATACAACATCCCGTACCGCAAAACAGGAAAGCTCGTCGTTGCCCAAGAGCGGCAGCGTTCTTATATCGAAGGGCTGCTCGAGAAATCTCATTGGCTCTCTTGGCCTCCACACTCGCCAGAGGCACGCCGATTTCTCGAAGAGCCAGTCCTTCCCACCTCCCTCATCAGTGGAGAACATGCGCGCGAATTGGAACCTGACTTGTCGAAGGATATATCCGCGGCACTGTGGAGTCCTGAGACGGGAATCGTCGATTCGCATGCTCTCATGGAGAGCCTTGAAAAAGACATCCAGGACTCTGAGGGAGGAGAGCTCGTGTATTCCACACGCGTTGTCCGCGTAGATCCCTACAAAGGAGCCGAAGCATCCCCCACATCACCTTTCCATGATGGCTGGGTGGTGCAGATGGTAACCAATGATGCCCCGGAAGCAGACGCCCTGCTTGCAAAGACACTTATCAATGCTTCAGGATTGTCCGCCAACCTCATTCTCAACTCCCTTCTTCCTGAATCATCCCGGATACCCATGTACTTTGGACGTGGCTCGTACGCGGCTTACAGCGGTCCAGGTATATCCAACGTCAGCCACCTTATATACCCTTGCCCCGAAACTGGGCCCAACAAACATGCCTTTCAATCCCTCGGTACACACTTAACCCTTGACCTCCAAGGGAAGATCCGCTTTGGCCCCGACCTCGAGTGGATATCGCCACCAACCGACGCTCCAGATTTTTGCACCAGCGAGGAAAGCGTCGACTTTTGGACCAAGCACTTGGTCCCCAGCAATTCGCGGTTGGAAGAGATGTACACAGCGGTGAAGCAGTATCTGCCAGGAGTTACATTTGAGGGGTTCAGAGCGGACTATGTCGGAATTCGTCCTAAGCTCATCGTTTCGGGCTTCCAGGATTTCGTCGTACGAAAGGATTACGCAGACGGGAGAGACGGTGGGCTGATGGTTAGCCTGCTGGGTATTGAAAGCCCTGGGTTGACCTCGAGTCTTGCAATCGCGGAGCACGTTGTCGAGGATGTACTGGACGTCAGAGATGATTAGTAATACTGTAATGTAACGGCGGATGTGATGACGACGAAACATACTGAATTCGGCGGTCGTCCGAGCGTAAGAAAATATTCGGAATATCGAGGGAATGTTTCCCAACCGTCGAAACAACGTCGAGACTGTTTTTCCGGTATGAAACCGAGCTGGTGTGTTGCGCCGAGTCCTGTTTTGCGGTGTGTCAATGTTACTATTTCGAGCTCAGACATGCTGACATACGGAAATCCGAAAGTGTCACTCGGCGTCCACCTCGGCTTTCTCCTTACATCCACCATGTTCCGCTCAGCACTCTCAAGGACAGCACTCAACGTTGCTGCTACAGCAAAGGCGTCAAGAACTGGCATATCGCCTGTTCTTGCCCGTGGTTACCACGAAAAAGTCATTTCTCACTACGAGAGCCCACGAAATGTGTGTCGCATTCGTAGCTCTGCCTTGTCTCACACAAGGTCTCACCTTCTTTCCAGGTGGGTTCTCTCCCAAAGAACGACATCGATGTCGGTACAGGGCTCGTGGGCGCACCTGCGTACGTATCCATCCTCATCGGTCTACAATGCACATCGCTCACGCAACTCCTCCCTTGCCCAGCTGCGGGGATGTCATGAAACTCCAGATTCGTGTGGACGAGAACGGCATCATTAGTGATGTCAAGTTCAAAACGTTTGGCTGTGGAAGTGCCATTGCCTCAAGCTCATACATGACCGAACGGGTCAAAGGTCTTTCTCTCGAGGAGGCTTCCAAGATCAAGAACACGGACATCGCTAAGGAGCTCTGCCTACCACCCGTGAAACTCCATTGTTCCAGTAAGCTATTTTTCTCTCACTGATGGGCCTTTCTTATCTGATATGCCACTCCCACAGTGCTGGCTGAGGATGCAATTCGTTCTGCCATTCGGGACTATCGGACCAAGCGGGGCAAGATGGCTGATCCAAAGAAAGCCGGCTACATCGATGTCACGCAAAGCGCCGCAACCGGGGAGACTGTTGCCACAGCTCATCCTGCTCAATCGCTCTGAGCGAATAGCTACTTAGCATGTTCTGATCCCTGCATGTTCTCCATTTGCTGCCACTCTATCATCTCATACTCTATTCGCATCTTATCTTTCTCGTAGTCTCAAAACAGTCGTCGTGTATGTGTAATCCATGCAAACGATCAGCTTGGCATTCTAATTGTACTGAATCGTGAGGATGACATCTGATCCGCATATCGCCTGATTATTGCAGTCCATGCTCAGGTGATCTACTAACTCCCTTTCTGCCCCACAAACGAGAATTGCCCAGCCGCAAACCAACGCTCGTTCGCCTCCTTAACGCGCTGCGCAGCCGCGGCCCGATTAGTCAGCTCAAACCCTGCATTTCAGGTCAGCGTGAAAGTGCAGGAGGGAATAATCACGAGACCCACCTTGAACCGGTGTTACGGTCAGCGAGGTTGCCGTTCCTGATGTTGCCGTTCCGCTCTGCGCTGCACGCGCCAGCGTAGCGGTACGCAATTTATTGGCCTTGGACAATTTGGCTGTAATGCCTTCGGTGTCAGCAAAACACCATCACGAGTGGAACCAAATAGCCACCCACCTCGACTCTTGGCTTCTCCCAACCCAGCCCGGACCTTGCCCGTCCCGACACCAATCATACCAAGACCCTTCGTCTGGTCAAAGGCTCCAACCTCGGCCTCAGCCTCCCCAAATGTCATGCGGTTCTGGAGTTTGCGTAGCTCAGTCTGAGCATATGCTTCTTTCGCTTTACGCGCCCTTTGAAAGAAAGGTGAGACAGAGAAAGCAACGGAAAAACAGGGAACTGGACGGACCGCTTTCCTCCTCTTCGCTTTTTCGGCCCGTCATTGGGAATAGGGAGTGCCTTTGTGATTTTGGCGGGTGGTGGAGCTGCAAGGCGGTCTATGCGTTTCTCGATCTTCTCTCGAAGATCCTGGCCGTACGAGCCTGGATAATCATCAATATGGAAATGTCACAACAGCCTGCTCCCCATGCTCACCATCTCTGCGAGTTCGTTCAAGATCCATGCGTGCAGCTAGCACGCATTTCGCGCCTACCGTCCGCTGCACCTTGAGTTGGTACTCCGGAGGTGTTTGCTGGACCGGTTCACACTGGAAGATGAAGCCAGTATGCCGCCGCTGGGTTGCCGTCGAAAATCCAAGAGTGGCCTTCTTTTGAGCACCAAGAAGCTATGGGAAGACATGGTCAGCATGATAATCAAAGGGAATCCATTCGACTTACGTGAACGTTACATGATGGCATTTTGGCAAGAGGTCCAAGACCGCCTGCAACTCCAAGTAGCTTCGCGGCTGTGGTAGTACCAACGATAGCTGATAGGTTGGGGGCAAGAACATTCATTCTTGAGCTGACGTACATGAATATCTGTAGGCGCACCGGTGAGCGAAATATGAACAGAGACATGACAATGGCTCACTTTTTTGCGCGTTTCCTCCAAACGGTCAGCCAAATCACAAGCTCGCTCGACAGCTTCCCATTTCGATTCTGAAAGGGGCTGACCTGAGCTCGTCGTAGCGGTGATCAGAACACTCATGATCACGGCAGCTGGTAGGACTCCAATCAAGTCAACTTTGGTAGGATCCTAGGAGACAAAATGTGTTCTGGTTCTGGTTCGGGATGGACTCAACATACCTCATTATTCGCAAGAATGCGTACAGCGCGTATGTACTGGGTGGTGTCTTGAATCAGCTGTTCTAGTTCGGGGAATTTTGGCGCATAATGATCACGAATGAACTTGCATCTGGAATCAGTAGACGAATGCCACAAGGACCACGGGGCGTACTTTATGCACAACAAGAATTTCATTATCCACATCGACAGATAAGTTATTTGCTTGCACGATGAGTGTGTACTCGGGGTTCAAATGTGCAGGTAACGACATCGCATCCGCTGAGCTGGGGTTCGCCTGGAATTTCTCGATGTCCTACAAAGAGCCACTTTAGCCATTAGACGAAGCGGTGAAGAACGAACTCACCTTCAGTGTATCGGTCATCCTCCTACTACCTTCCAGCTTCGCGATCGAGCTCACGTCCTCTATTCCACCTAGATCCATTTGCTGCACTTCCTCGGCATCCAACTCCTCTGCAGGTTTCATTCCACCCTCTAGCACGAGACCGTCTCCCGATTCTTGCCCCGCCGCATCTTCCTCGCCCTCTCCCTCCTCCTCAGCGTCCGACATTTCGATTTCCCCTTCTGCCTTGCGCTTCAGTCCGTTCGGAGCAGAACTAGTGGTGGGCGCAGAAGCATCCTCAGTGTCCTCATTTTCCTCGCCGCCATTGTCCGAAAGACCATCAAGATCTGCCAATAGCTCGTCAGCTAGTCCACTCATGTCTGTCAGTTACTGCAAGAACCAAGGGGTACCACTTTCACGCGAAGTATTCGCTGACATAATACTCAGTTACCTTATCAAGAAATATCGTCTTCTGACAAAAGGCAGTTGGTCCGTGCGCGAGTGAGGGAAGGTATAAATACGATGGGCGGACAACTGAACAGCTCATACTTACCTTGATGGCGCACGCCCCTTCAGGTATCCGGGTTTACGGGCCACGGGGACCTTCCATAGCACGGCGACCCTGTCCATACAGAGGGTGTCCGCGGTTTGTATGAGCTTCGGCTCATGCACTGTCTCAATATTTTCCTGTCCTGCCACGGCCACTCTGGCTGGGCAGGCCGTTTTTTTTCGCTCTTCTTGGGTTTTAACCCTAACCCTAGTGTATATATATATGTCCTTGTTTGGCAATGTACGAACACTTTAGATTTCAAGTCTACAAACAAGGTGATTTAGAAGTCATTCCTGCCTGTTGTATTTTACATCTTTAACAAGTTCTGTCCGAGTCCCAATGAACAATCTCAACAGCAGACACCCCTAAGTACATTTACTGGTCAGTAGGATGATGGGTGGTCCAGAAGCAACTGGATGATTAATGTAAGTCAAAGTACCCTCAAGAATGTGGAATGCATACCCCGCCATCAACCAATACAGTTTCACCGGTCATGTACCAGTTCGCAACCAATGCCAACACAACGGAACCCATATCTCGATGTGTCCCGCCGGTCTGTACAGTGGGCACCACGAAATTGAGTTGCGTACCGGGTGGGATGAGAGAAAGTCCAGTCGCGGGGTCGACGGAACCAGGAGCGCTCATCTGTCTCGCCATGTAGCAATATGTAACTGAGAACGAAGCCAAAAGCTACTTGCCTGGCTGGGAAAGAAACCTATCGTCGCACATACGTAGGTTGATTAACTATCCGTGGGGGAGATAATAGAGAACACACCAGGCGCGATCCCGTTGACTCTGATCCCTAGCGGCAGTAGTTCATGGGCAAGGGAAGATGTAAAATGCCCAATCGCACTTTTAGAGAACATGTAGGCGTAGGATCTTGATAGATTTGAATCCTACCTTCCCATAAGACCTAAATGATGACACTCATCGATAATAAACTTACCTTTGCCCACCCATTGACACTGCTAGTCATGACAATCTGCGGGGCAATTTTCTTCGTCTGAGGGTTCGTGGAGGTCCTCCATTTTTCCAACAAAGGAAGAAATGCGAAAGACAGCCAGTATGGACCGACAGCGTTTGTATTGAGGGTGTTGTCAAAGTCGATCTGTTCAATGGGATCGAAGAAGCTGGCAACGTACGCAGCGGCCGTCGGCGCTGTCGGCGGCTTGAATTCGCCTAATTGCACCCCAGCATTGTTGAACAGGACAGTGACATATTCCTCGCGTTTTCCAATTTCCTCCGCTAGACGCTTGGCCTCGGACTAAGTATACGACACTCGTCAGAACGATGAAGAGCGAGGTATCGGACA
This sequence comes from Chalciporus piperatus, assembly GCA_038093975.1. Lineage (NCBI taxonomy): Eukaryota > Fungi > Basidiomycota > Agaricomycetes > Boletales > Boletaceae > Chalciporus > Chalciporus piperatus. The sequence goes on from JBBPTG010000025.1 coordinate 113,941, forward strand.
CTTCTTCACCTTGTGTCGGACATCACACTGGATACCAATCATCTTGCCTCTTGCGCCACATTGTGCGGCTGCATCGTTGTATTTCTTACATGCCCTATGAACGTTGCGATCTTTCAGCCGATATACATGAGGAGAGTTTTGCTTCGTACTCATCAAGTTCGCGCTGGACGAGTCCAGCAATATAAACAGTCGCGCCGTTGGCCATGAGGGTAGAACTCATCATTAGCCCAACTCCCTACCAACAAGGTCAGCTAACCCGAAAGGCGGACGACATCGACGTACCGAATTGCCTCCTGTCACGACGGCCACAACGCCATTCAAGTCAAACAACGTCTTTGCCTGCAGTTCCTCAAGGATTTTGGAAGCCATGCTGGACACAAGAGAGAGGTCGACGCGAGAGATCGAGATATTTAAGACATCTACCCCTCACGTGTCTAGTCACTGGTGGGAATATGGGAACGAAGCAAATCACTTGACAGGATAGACGGAACTGTTTCGCCCGGTACGTCAATACTCACAGACCTTATTAGGGCTACTCTGGGCCACAGAAGAGGGTGGCAGAAGGTAGACACCGGAGAAATGTGCCTGCAACCTTGAATCTGCCATCGGTATCTCAACCAAATCCCAGGGTGAGGACAAGGCGATAATCGAATGGATTATGAAACCGCGACAATACAAGTTCGACGCACGTATATTGATGGGATACGAGTAGAAATACAGGCAGACATGTCGACTGGTGATGTTCCGAGCATCCTTCAGAAGGCCAACAGTCAAACGGTATGAGACTGCTCTCGCCGAAGGCAGATCCGATGGATCGCGTGGAATGACCAGCCACATGAAGACTTCAGCACATCCTGCATAGCTCCGAAAATAGCGGAGAACATACGATCTATTATCACAAGCGTGTTTTGAGGCGAGTCAAGGCATACATATTCCCCAATTTTCATCGCATTGCCTCCAAGATTTCCATTGATGTTACACTGTTTCCTCGAATGACCTAAAATGAAATCATGAGTCAGCTGAAACGAAAGGCAATGGGAATGAAGCATACCACTGTGCCAATTGGGTGCTTTTGGGCAGGGGTGGTCTCTTCGAGGGCCTCATCGATCACGAGATTGAGGAAAAGATCGTAGCCGCGCAAAATACCGCTAACTTTGCGACCTCCCTGGAGATGGACGAACAACTTCTTGTCCATAAACTAAGCAAGTAATTAGACACAGATAGGACATGGCTGTACGATGCCATACCTTTTTGAGTTCTGGTTGGGATGCTTTCGACATTTTGATAGGGATGTGGTGAGTGGCGAACCTGACCTTGGCTTGGGTGACTTGCTTTGCTATGTTTGGTTTCAAAGGTTCGAACAGTCAACACTCCTCCGAGCCGCGTCCAACAGCCATCCTGAATTCAGTCCATTCATCAGTTACTCGCCTTTAATTGTACAGAAATAATAACCACAAGTCTTTTCCCTGTTTCCCAAACACTTCGGTCAGCGTTCCGTTTCCCTAGCCTTTCACACATGACTGAAACAATGTATCCACAGCTCACCCTCCCAGTCTGAAGCAGTCATTGCCGCTGTAGTGCACTTGATCGGATAGATGGCAACGTCAGCTTCCCGGACAGTACCAGGCAGTCCAAACCCCTCTGCCCAAGGTTCCCCTAGTACCAGAGATTGGTCCAGCTTAAGGACCGGCGAGCCAGGGTCAGCTTTTCGTGGAAGAGGTCGTGGAAGAGGTACCCGAGGTGGAAGTGCAAGGGGCGGTCGGGGCGGAGGCCATCCACCCAGTACTTCAGGCCAAAGAGGCAACAAAAGCCTAATCGATCCATCCAAGAGTACACCTCCTCCCTCTGACGCACCCCCATCTAAAAGAGACGCCCCACCCCCACGCAAACCTCCGGTGCCATCCTCCGTTCCTGCCAAAGTCAATGGTTCATCGGATAGGGCTGCCAATGCCAATGGTTCCGCCGAACGCGGCGGTCGATCCAAGCCTGGATCACGCAAGCCTTCCCGTGCTGGCCCCGCAGTCGTGACCACACCCGCAGCTGCTTCGGAGGTCGCTCAGAGCGCTCCTCCTACACCCTCTCGATCCGCTAATCGTCGACACCGGTCCCAGACAGGGAAAACACCTATAACTCCCTTTAAGCCATCAGTACCCCAGGCTGTCAAATTGCAGAAATCACGGAGTGGTTCCACACCACCGTCTCAAGTGCCCATGCGCAAGGATGTTCCACCCCACCTCGCTGCAGCTCACGAGGCGGGGATTCGCCATGACATCGACGCGTTGGTAGAACGCGTCAGGGCCGTCGCGATGGCTGAAAATCGCCCGACAACTCCTGGCAGTCATATAGACTGGGCCGGTGATGAGGACGACTCCCTACCAGATCTCGACGATTGGGGAGTTACCACAACACTCACTAACGCCAGCCAAACGGAGGACCATAGCGAGGGAATATCACCGATATTGGCGGATACTCTAAAGCCATTGCCAGCACCTCAATCAGAAACTTATGAGGAGGAAGAGCGAGAGATGGAAACCTATGACACCCTACCTGAGGAGCAAGCACAATCGCCAGAACACCCTCCTTGCCCCACCACGGAGAAGGCGTCAGATCGAGGTAGCGTAACCCCAGGTGCAGAAGAGATTCCGTCGCTTGCTCCCTCCGAGGAAAAGCCTCCATCGCATCCTGTCGCAGCTATGGATACCCGACGTGCCCGAGGAAAGTCCATCAATCAACTCGCCGGGCATTCCACAAACCCGTCTCCTCTGGCTGAAGAGGAAGAAGAACCCCTCCCATCAAAGGGTGAGGGGATATATGCCTCGATGTACGCACCTTCCAAAGAGGAACTTGCCATGTCGGAGAGACTGTCGAGTGCATCCTCCAGTGACCATGGCCTCGCCGCCTCCATGCATGCACCTGTTCCTGGCTTGCCGGAGTCTCATTCAGCCCCAAGTCTTCTACCTTCTAGTCAATCACCCCCTGCATCCCGCACCCATTCACGGTCGCACACTGAAGGTCGATCAGGTCGTGGCTCTCTAGGCTCAGCATCTCACCGAGGTGCTCGATCAGGTGCATCTTCGCCTCTTGGAAAACACGTTTACAACCATTCCCGCAATCATTCCACACCTGCTGGAGGGGCAGCTTTGCGGGCCCCGCAACCCTCCCGTCCTGTTATCACCGGCGACGCGATCTCTCGGTTGGCCCGGACAATCGGGGGCATCGGCCCCAATACCCGTCCTCAAGCTATCCCAGCCACAAAAGATTCGACCATCTCCTCGTGAACTTCATCTATTTAGCTTGCATCTATCTACGCGGCTATATTGCATCACTATAAACTGTTTGGCTCTTTGTTGTATATTCATGTTGACAAGTTTTTTCTAGGTTGGATAGTAAATCTCGATATCGCTACATCTAGTCCCACTCACATATACCCGCTTGGCCCCCCTTCGTGATACTTGACATACATACCTGTACTTCATTCTCGGTGAACTCAGGTGTATGTACTATACGCTACTAATCTATCATTGGTCACGGTGAACAGGCAGAATAGTCATAATTATCGGAACTCAATAAACGTCTCATCCAGTGCTGAAATACGACAGCTCGAGCCCAATAGCCTTGATTGGTTTTGACCGACTTGATAGGTCAGAAATGACGCCTACACTGACTAGCATCTGCTTCAATCGACCTTCCCATAGCAACGAGACGTTCTGTGGAATAATTCAGTAACACAGTTAGAGTATAGTTTGAGAGGGGGACAAACATTGTTGGTCGATATCCTAGCTTTCACGACACCTCGAATATCAGACGGAGGGAGTTCTTGCTGCGGAGGATGTGGATCAGAATCAGGAGGCTGAGAAGCATCATCGTCCGAGACAGGTTGCGAGAGACCACGACGCATCCACCATTCTGCACCCATTGTCCACTCGCTATCATAGCTGTAGACGTTAAAGTCAAACCTCGAGCATAAAGAAAGGTCTCGCGAGACCTTGGCGGAATACGCAGTCGAGATGTGGCCCATCATCGGATTGAATAGTGCTGTGATCGTTGTAGGTGGTTGAGATGGAAAACCACGGGGCGAAGCAAGGGACAACGGGGACGACGTGGGTGCGGGTGTTTGGAATGAAGGAGGAGACGTGTCAGAAAGGGTCGTAAATCGTATCCCGGTCGATACTACAGAAACCGATGTGAGAAAGGTTGGATGAGAGTAGAACTATCGTACCTCCAGCACTTCTCTCCTTTGCGCTGATATAGAATTCGGCCCCAGCAGAAACACGACCCTTGAGTCCGCCTCCCGTGGCTTCTTCCTCATCGACGCGTTTTGGACGGGGACTGGTCGAGGGGCCAGGATTTTCGGAGGACTCTGTCGAATTGCCGAGCCTACCAAAGTTATGCAACACCCGTACTCCCCACATCCCGTCTTCTGCGCTCCAAGTATACTCGGTACACCATTTTCCGATGTCGTGCTGCAAGCTGAACATGATATTGCTAACATTGTCCCCACGCGCTCTCCCCTCCCCAGTGAGACTCGTTCGCGGGTCCGAAATAGCAGCCACCAACGCCTGTGTAGTAGGAGAGAGCCGCGTGGAATAAAGCGCATCCAATCGACCAGTAGGGAGGTATAGACGACCGTAGAGGAGATAGTCTGTCATGGGGCCCTGTTGGTTAACGTTTGAAGATGCTGGGCATAGCGGCGGAAAGTGCATGCTTACCTCGCTCTCCGGCTAGCTTCCTCTCCCTGCCTTCTGGTCGTCTAGGTTGACCGTGCACTTTGAAGCGCTCGATCATATCCTTGAAGCGGACATCCCCAGAGTTCTTGATGTCCAAGGGGCACGAAGTAAATATATATCCCACCGAGCCATTAAGCGATGGCATCGCATTCATGGAGTACGACGTATTGAACAGCGGGTTTGGCGACTTTGATATTGATAGATGCAACCCACGCGGGATGGTGAAGTTGAGTATAGCTATATGACGAGTTCAAGAACACAGGGTAGGCAATGTGTAAGGACATACCATCGGATGACCGGGTTAGATTGGCGTAGAGGTTGTCCTCGTTCCAATCCGTCGCCTTGTAATAACTGCGCAAGACATAAGACGCAAACGGATGCATCCTTCACTGAGCTTCACAACCAAACGCATTCAAGAACGCATCGACCAAAGTACAGCGGGGATTACGTAAAGCAAGGTACATTATGTGTGTCGCGGGATATAGCCTGCCACCGTTCCTTCATATCAACTCAAGAATCTGGTCTATGGTGGGTCTTTCCGCAGCGGGTCCCCAGCAGCTTTGAATGACACCCCAAAGATGGTCGTCAAGTCCTCTTGCGATAGTCGCCTCGTCAATGGGTCTGTCAGGCCTCAGACCCCTAGATACACCGATTATGACCTGTGTGGTGTGTCGGACTCTAGCCCATGGCTGCTCGTGCGTCAACAGCTGATTGGAGGTCAGCGAGTACACCCAGAAACATAGGTCACAGCGCACCTCCAGCATTGTCATTGCCAATGAATAGATGTCAGCACTGACCAGAAGTTTTTCCCCGTCACATAGTTCAGGTGCGAGCCACCTCTGAGAATTCGAGACTCTGGAACGTAATGAGACATTGCGGAGACAACCTCCCAAGACCTGACTCACCCGGCAGATTGAGTGAAGGGCACGCCAGTTATCTGCTCCACGATCTAACACGCGTATATCAGGACGGCGTTGACAGCTCGATGAGACATATTTGACACGTACTCTCGAGAAGCCGAAGTCAGCAAGAAGTGGGTTTCCAGTCCCATCGATGACAACAGTAGCCTAAGAGGAGGACCTGTTAGATACACGGATGTACTAGGGCATCACACCCACCGCTTTCAAGTCTCCGTGAACAATACTTGGGTTCATAGTGTGCAAGACCCTGACGCCTTCACAGATACCTCGGATCTTCCATGGAAATACGAAGTCAGAACAGTAATCGGGCGTAAGAAGAAACTGACCAATGCACGGTGGTCTATGTCAGGATAGCGAGCAATATATTTATCAGCCGTTCCATGCGGTTGCCATGGACTAACGACATAGCTATGCAGGAAGTGAGATCAAGCCGTTCCCAGATCAGACTTGACGCACGGGAAAGGACCGTCATTCTGGCAGAACCCATAAAGCGGGAGAATGTGACGGCCTCGATCGACGTTCCAAATTTTAATCCAAATGTCGACCTCTTGTTGAAAGCGCTGATAATTTGATCAGCTAAGTACGCGATCCATCTGACTCCCGACGCACGCTGAGACTCTTGGGAGTGGCGTGAACGGCACGCAGAATCTTTATTGCGACCTTCTCTTCGTTAAGGTATAGGCCCTCCCAAATATCCATGGAACCTGTCCCGCTGACGGGGTACCGGCCAATTCTGCATACTTCTCCCCGCTGTAAATTCATGTTTACGAGTAGTTCGCCAGATGACTTCTGTATACGGTAGAGGTTAGTCCCAAGCCCCCGTGTATCGTTGTTATGGGTTTCTGGGAGATTCTGTTTAGGCGTTAGAGATACGCTAGCAACGATATCGCATTCGTCGCTAACCCGTTGCATTAATTCCATGATAGACCTGATATCAGCGCCTTGTTGATTCTGTGTCATCGCTATGATCGATTGGGTATTCTTGATGTCAGCGAGGTATTTCACGACTTCAGTTTGATCGCGTTCCGTATTGGCCTGGAACTCGGCCTGCCAAGTCATGGTATCCAATGCTGCGGTAAGCTGAGGCAGCGTATCAGCGCAAGGGGTATTGCTGGCTCGATGCTTAACAACACACCTGGAGTTTCGTTATGCTATCATTGATTTCCATATGGCAATCTTGGATGGCAGTTGCCAGGTCAAGTTGCTTCAGAAAGAGCTCGAAGGCGTTCTTGGAGCACCATTTCTCCATGCGAGTGATAACGTTCTTGATGGTGCTGTAACCTCGACATCAGAACCACGTAGGAAACAAATACCAGAGACAGAGACGTTTCAGCACCAGCAAGTAATACCTCCTGTTCGAGGACCGTAGCACCGTCTCCCTTTTGTTGTACAATGATCAAGAAGCCGATGCACCGATCCTGCAGTTGTTTCAAAGCATTCCTGTAATTTGATCGCGATTGATATCAGATAACGTGGAGGTGTGGGTGATACATACTTGTTAGCTTGGGCTCCCCTTATCATGGTTATGAGGGAATTGGCAAGGCCCAGCGCCGGTGCTAGCCATGGGACTGGGGCGAATTGCGCGGTAACCTGCGCTGCCTGCAGCGCGAATGCACCGACGAATGGAGCGACGGAGAGTACGGACATGATGGAAGTGATCGCAGAGTCAGGGGAGGTGAGTTAGGGAACTGGTCCATGTTTGGCGTTTATATAGACGGACACAGTGAAGGAATGGGGCGATGCAGTTGGCACGTACGTACCCGAGGCTGTTCAGCTGGCCATGGCCAATCACATCCGCTCTTGGCCAACACATGTTTTCCTTCAAGAATCTAGATTCTGATCAGTGATAATCGGAACTTACAATTGAGGGGAAAGGCCACACAGTGGTGCCAGCATGGACACACATGTACACATCTGAGAAGTTATGCATCTCCATGGAAGTCACGGTTGCCACTGGTTGGTTTGTAACCTTTATTCTCCATTAAATGCGTATTTTCCCCGAGCCAGGACCATCCCTACCGCGACTGAGATCGTTGCTCATTCACGGTCCTCATCATGTCTCAGCTCCGATCCACTTGTGTCTTTCCATCGCACCAGGAGATCGCGCGATACTCTTGACGCCATCCCGCCAGTTACTCTTGGAGGGTCTTCAAAATCACGGTGATAAATGGATCAACTCACGCTCCGGATCTGGTATGGTCGCAGATGTCAGCTCCAGGGTGAACATATTGTTGGTCTCTCGACCATCAGCTGTGCACTATCCGAGTGACGTATTCCTTTACAGTTATCCCCCAAGCCCGAAACACCTCGTCGCCATTCTTTCCACGCTCCGCACACACAACGCTTCGCCACTAGTCCCCGCCGTCCCAAAGGTAACAATAGATCGTGCACCCACTCTGCTTGTATTGCATGAGCTTTCTGCATATTTCTTGCCCGAAAAAGAAGAGTGAGTCGATGCGACTATCACTAAAAGGTAGCCGATGTTGAAATCATTCGTACCAGGCATACGGTATCTTCCTACCTTCTGCTTGTTACTCATGCCCTGTCAGCTATTGAATACTTATCCTCACAATCCCTGACGTATGTCATCTTATTGTTCCCAATGAGCTTTGAACAAGGGACCCACGAATCACAGCCGATCGGCCATGTCGCTTTTTGTTTTCGACTCCCAACTAGATCGGCTCAAGCTTCCTGTACTGCGGGGGCCTTCTCGGAGTGTTCTGGACGACCGGGACGGAAATGACGACATTCCCAGGCCAGAGTCTGTGCTATTTTTCGCTGAAAAGTACTTTGAATTTTCTGGGACATGTCAAAGTTTGTCGCGTTTTTGTCTGTGTGGTTTGTGCCTTTCCTTATTGTGTCGCAGCCCACGAACAGCCTGATTCGGATTTGCGAACCTCGGTTCTTACATTCCACCGTGTTGGGGATAGTTTGGACAACGAGATGTCATGGCGATGGTAAGGGTATCTAGATATCCACGGCTAGATCTGTTTACCGATGTTTGTCTCTCTCCGCAACGGGCCAATTCAACTTGTTAATAGAAAACTCACGCCAGACTCACGGACTTGCTGTATTTCTCGACCATCATCAGATCATAGATGTCTTCTGATTCAGACGCTGGCGTAACTGGGTTCTTTTCCTTCATTTTGAACCCAGGTTCCTCCTTGCATCCCACGTTTCTGCTGGCCGTCGACTGTGCCTTCGCCTTCCTCTTTTTGGTCTTCGTCGGGTTGGCGTACCTCACCAACGGAAATGTACACTTTTTTGTCCTAATGGCAATCGAGATCGCTCTATGGGCAAGCGTGAAATGGTACCTTCATATCATTTGTCTTCACTGCTTGTGCTCAGCATGCCCCAGGTTCGTGCAAGAGCTAAAACAATTGCCAAGCACACAGGATGGTACAGACGTCGCCCACAAGAAAGACCAATGAAAATGTCCGATCCAACGTAAAGTACAATATGATCCATAATGTGATCCGTTGTTTCAGTAATGATAATCCTCCGTTCAAGATTTACCGACGTGCTCGGTCATTACCTTCATACCAGCGTTTCGTCCGCCTTGCACTTTCTTGCGCCAATGAGAATACTGTAACTCATGTTAGTGCCTGTAGCGTGCAAAGAGAAAATCAACTTCACATTCTCTCTCCGTCCCATCTAGCCCCTCCCTGAACGACTGCGCAGCGTCGCTACTAGGCCCACCGCCTCCCACAGGACCCAACGCCGCAAAGTGCTGTGCTTGATCGATCACCTCCGTGAGACGGCCACGGAACGTCTTATCAACCATCTGAATCAGGAGAAGAAATTCAAACACCCAACCACACACATACCTCCGTTAGGACTTTTGACAGGTCAGTGGCCTGATCTTCGGTTAATCTGAAATGGGAATTAGTTGTCATTCAAGAAACGTGTGGCTTCGTGCATTCACATGTCCATGATCATCTTCCCAAAACCGTACCATAGGCCACCTGCCCCGACCAGTCCGGAGAGCTTGACACTTCGAGGCTCGGCTCTGAGCGCGTTCTTAACCCTTGGACCGAATTGGGATGGGATCGACAAATTAGCCCAGTCTCTTTCAGGATCTCTGAGTGAGGATAGGACTAGGACGGGATGGGGAGCCCTCACGAATAGAGCAGGATATATGCTAGCCACATCGGCAGGGGGATCTTTGTCAATGTTTTTATCTGTACAACGGCGTTTCTGAGTGATATGACACCTGCGTGGCAGATGAGAGCGTACATCGCGTTCAGAACCTCCGCCAAGATGACCCATGTCGGGGATATCAATCTTGAAGGTGCATTGTATTTTCTGCAATACTGAGTTATGCAGGATGGTCGATCCAGTCGGAACATACCTGATTCTCCGCAAGAATCGCGTCAATCGAGAAATAATCGTAGTCCATTGCAAGGCAGCTTGAGGATGCTTGAGAGTGGTACACGAGGAACGCGCCTGCCGCGTTGACGCGTGGGTGGCGTGAAGTCTTGCCGGGGTGACTTGCTTGCGCTTCACACGACAAGTTCTTGACCCACCTCTGAGCTGACCAGCATGACCCTCATTAGACACTGCGCATTCGCCCTGCGAAGGACAGTTCGTCCAGTAACATTGGCTGCAACTCGCTGCAAGCGGTCATTTTCGACGACACCTCTGGTAGCCGCAAGACTGAAGAAACCCTCGGACCAATTCAAGCGCTTCGAGGAGGCGGTGAATAACCCTGCCTATCGGAAACTTCTGAACAGCCCAGAGGCTATGAAAGCGCTGAATCAACTTCAGGAAATAATGCAGGAAAGGGGTAAGGAAGTCCACGGACAGGCGCCATTCCACATTATGCTGACTACATGCCATTGTGATCCAGGTATCGATCCGGCCACTGGTCCATCGGCGACACAAATGTTCCAGCTCTTTGCGAATGCAGATTTCCGAAACGCGGCCAAAGTACTCAAGGAAGAACTTGACAGTGCTGGTATCGACCTCAAAGACCAGGTGAGTTATTTTCATTTGGGTTGGCTTCGAAACTTTTTTGATCCCTTGTACAGGAACTCATTAAAGCATGGAAGACCGTGAACAGAACGAGTGATGAATGAGAGACACAGTGAAGCTATCCCTGTTCTCGGAATTAGAGGGGAATATGGTATGTCGAGAGGTGAGATCTTTTGTTCGCTACCCTTTCCCCTAGTCGATGACTTGGCTAGCAGGGTGAGCGGGCTCAAGAAGTCGTTCCCATCCCGCCCTCTCATTACCGTCTGTTACTTGTCTTCGATCATGTCATGCGACTCGTGTAGGGATACCTTTGCACCCCGGGGTATTTTTGAGAGCACCATACACTCTGCATCATTATCATTCAAGTGTGTCGAGGATATGTTCACACTGGGAAGTGAAGAACTCAGCATTGTCAGCAGCGTCAGGTGGTGGCCCGGGAGCTTCTGTGCTTGTGAGCTCATCTCTCACAAATGAGAACAACCATTCGAAGCCTCAAACCAGGTCCTTTCGCCTTTCTCCGAAGCAAAGAATTTCATCGGAGACGCATATCATGCACACGACATCTCAAATATAACAGGCATTCATCAGAAATAATCTGAGACATGCAGCCTGTACGCTTTCCCGCCAGTGCGCCATCTTAAACTGCCAACAGCTGGGACCTATCTTCTCCAGGACCTTCGAAGACTGCACTTAATCAAAATGCAATCCGCCGTCAATGGTGATCTGCAAAGCCGTGAGGAATACGCCGAAATTCAACAAACTTTCTTGACACTTACACTCTGGCCTAGTAAGCAAGATACAATGAAAAAACATCAGCGTGCGTAGATTGTAATCTGAGTCGCTCATACCTGTGACAAAGTGAGACTCTTCCGATGCGAGGTAGGACACGAGGCCCGCGATATCGTCTGGCTGTCCCATGTACCCAACAGCCATCTTCTTCTTCACCTGAATGACGCCCTATCGGAGTGGACCGATAATCAAACATGTACCAGAACTTACGTCTTCGTTGTATACAGTCACATCCGTGCTATTGACTCGCTTCATTGTCGCTCGATTCAGATCGTCAACTTTCATCCGATGAGTATTCGCACAAATGGGCATGAAACCAAAACCACATACGAAGAGCTGTCACTATGGGCCCCGGCGCGTACGCATTTACAGTGATCCCATGTCGACCAAGTTCGATCGCTGGAAAGGAGAATTAGAACAGACTTTCCAAGTCCAGGCCCATAGACTGCCCACCAGCGCATTGCGTCAGCCCACGAACAGCGAATTTCGAGGCACTGTAAGCACCCAAATACTCCTGAGCTATACAAGTTGTTAATTTTAATGGCATAGTGAGCGACATGATATAGCACCTCGTTTTCCAAGCAAGGAACTTGCACCAATGATCCGTCGCCCCCGTTTCACCGTCTCGTTCAATGCGACCATCTTCTGGGCTGCATACTTGTATGTAAGAAAGACGCCACGAACGTTGATGGCGAAGAGGCTATCGAAGTCAGCGCTGCTCGCTGCGAATGGGGTGAGCGTTTTTGCGACAATCCGTAGATGAACCTACTATCGATCAAGGAATCAACTTTGATGATTCCAGCGTTGGCCACGATCTTTGAGTAATTTTAGACATCCAAACAGCTGCTTGAGAAGTGATCAGGAGATAACTGACGACATCCAACGAGCCAAGCTGTTCGACGGTCTTCTCAATCATTTGCTTGACGTCATCCTCCACCGTCACGTCGGCATGGATCAAGCAGACCCTTCTCTCCGTGCTGGCTTGACCTATTTCTTTGGCAACATCTTCGAGATTGCGAGTGTTGGATGAGAGATCGGCGAGAGCAATGTCAAAGCCGTCGCGTGCGAGGCGAAGGGAAATGGCACGGCCAATGCCTTGACCGGCCCCAGTGATCAGCGCGACACGTCGAGTGCTCTGCGAAGAGGCGGACATAATTGCTTGATAGTTGAGGATAGTTACTGCGTTAACGATGGAGCCATAGGACCTATATTAACCAAAGGATCTCCAACACATGACCGTCCATTCACGGGGAGACGGGGAGTCGTAGATTAGGAAGAAGTCACGCGAACAGTCATGCGGCCCGGCCTGCGCAATCTATCGTGCCTATCCTAGCAGATAAAGGCTGCTGGGATCGCGAGGTGATATTTAACAACAATATCCGAGCGTCGCAGAGGCACAGTACTCAAGTCATCTGGGCACTGCGGGGCGATCCCCGGGACCTGAGCGAGATAACTGTGACTGCATTGTTCTAAGGAGAACACTGGATACTAGCTCAAAATATAATCAGCAAGCTCTTCATATGTACTTGAAGATCATAATCATGGGAGTCATGTCTGGTACCATAACATATGTTGTGTATTCGCATACATGCCAGTTCAAACTCGAGCTGCCTCAATCCGTCTCCTTGCGATTTGTCGCCGGTTCAGCGACGATAGCGAGGAAACTGCATCCTTGTCCTTGCTTCTCTCGACCTCTTCTTCCGAAACGCCGAGGATGATTTCAACGTGACAAGGGTGACCTTGGTAAGGGTTAATGCGACCATGTGCACGGTACGTGCGACGACGTGTTTTCTGGTAGAGTATTTAACAGTCAATCCGAATACAGTGTGTCAACACGTACGGGTGCCTGCTGGACGACGATGTTTTTGACGAAGAGGTCTTCAAGTTCCAAGCTCTTTGCGTCGGCATTGGCCTCTGCATTCTTCAAAAGGCGTGTGATGAATTTCACAGACTTCTCCGGCCAGCGACCTGGGACAATCGAGTTAGGTGACTGATCCTAGGCACGATGATTTCTCCTGGTGGAACCTACCCTGCGTCGCCTTGAATTGTTTGGCCTGGCTAGCCCGACCAACACCACCCGCGAAGCGACGGAAAGGAACAACTTGCTTGTGTTCCACGACGTCCCCGAGGTATGAGTACGCCTTTGTCAGTTTCATGCCTATCAAACCGAGTTAGGTTCGTTTCGACCGACTCTGACTGCTGATGGCGCACCTGAGAGGGCAGCAGCAACCTCACGCATGTTCTTGAAGTGGGTGCGCAGGTATTCGCCCCGGGCGCGGGCGGCTGCAGGGGTATAAAATCAGATCTACCTTGTGTGATGAAGTCTTCGAAACTACTGACACTTTTCGGGGTTGGTTGCGAGGGCGGCGGCGGCGTATCGAACTGCATAGATCCAAGGTCAGACGTGTTTACGAGCAGCGCTGCAACGATTAACGTACCCATCTTGACGGGGGGGTTGTCGAGGGCGTTGTCGAGTGGAAGATTGTGGCTGAACTTTACATTTTCTCGGATGTTGCCGGTGTAGTCCACTTTTAGCTTTCATAGCCGGAGATTGCCGAGTGCCAACTGCATAGTTGTTCAGCCACAGCACTCAACTCCTACCGCCAAAGGCAAGCAAGTACTAGTAGCCCCGAGTCTCCAAGTCGACGTTATGGCCAAATCTAAGAAGTACGCGCATTCATTCAGACTCACCGGGCGTCTAGGTTGACCCTCTGCCAGCCATACCAACCACAACCAGAACCACAAGGCCCACCGCAATGGTATCCAGCGGCCAAAGAGCAACCGGTCACGCTCTATGAAGGGGGTACGTGCTCATAAGTTAAACATTGATCAGTTTGACCGACTATCTATACAGGTTGACCCTAAGGTAGGCTAAGATTTATGGCGCTTCGCGGCTGGAATGATAACCTTGGATCTCGCGGCAGTTCCGCAAGAATTCGCTCTTTGCACTCCTTGGATCGGTGCGCTCATCCATCTCCCTTCCTGACGGTCTATGTCTCATCCCTCTCCAGCGAAAAGCTCGCGCAGGGAAAAGCGATGACTCATCATGACTTTGATGGTCCTCTTGCTCCTTTCTCCGCCGTGACGACGACGAGTCTCCCGGCGCGCAGATCATACTCGACACATGTATCACTACCACACCTATGCGGTATGACTTAGGGTCATAAAAACAACATTGCATTTGTCCCCCCTGCACTACGACCTGGATTCTGGAGTAAGAGAATGATGGCCAAGCTTCTCCCTTCGGCTCGCTTGCAAGTTCCTTGCGTTGCGTTCAAGGGCGGCCTGTAGCCGGGCAGCCTAACGATGTGAAAGAAATTGGAAGCAAAAATTACAAAACACATGGACCTCATAAAACTCACTGCCGCGTCTTCTGGTCGCAAAGCTCCCTTGGCCATGTTATGTTTGCCATACTTGAGTTTCTTGCCTCGGGTAGTTTGGGTTTTCTTCCCCGCTCCACCTCCCTCGAGTAATGCCTCGCATTCTTCCTGAGTGGCGATGTACCCCTGGAGCAATGAAAAGAATTTGTGACGCAGGATGGTTTTGATACTCTCAAAAGCGTGTGCGCTGTACCACCCATCCCGTTCCTGTCACGATTTAGATGAGAACGCCATGATGGAATATTGCAGGGTCGGGGACATACATCACAAGTTTCACGCAAGTCTTCTTCGTCTTCAATCATTTCTTTTAACATGGCGTCGTGTATGTCACATAACTGGAAGGCTGCCGTCTCTTTAGTGAGCGTAACACCATCAAATATATGCGATTTGCTGATAATGAAGATGATGTCAGATACCCTCGAAAAAGAATGATTCTGTTCACCGTCGCTCAGTATCGATCGCTTCCTCTTGTTCGATGGACCTCGTTATGTACGTAGCAGCCGACCTCCCCTCTTGTCTCCGAGACACGATGGAAACCCTCGACATCGGATGATTTGCATTTCGGAAATAAATACGTTGATAACTGATATATCAACAGAGAGTTCACTGCATCACGTTTTGGTAAATACTTACAATCGAGCCTCTGGGTCTTTTCTAGGATCGTATTTGAGGCGAATCAGTGTGTCCCGCCAGGGTCCGTCCTGGAATGTGTAACAGACGAGAGGTAGCAGGATTTTTGAACTACAGAAGATGAGAGGTGGGCCGGATAGAGGAAGGAAAACCACTGCACTTGTGTATTTCTCTAACTTCCGTAGGGCCGAACTGATTGTACAAGGCGGCGCGCGTCCAAATCGGACGTGCTTGTAGCAACTAAGAAGAGTTTGGTCACCCCCCAGATGATGAGAATAGCCTATACCTGTGAGACCCGCTCCACAAATTCTGGTTTAACTTGGTTCTGTGCTTGCTGAACAGCAGGGATCGGATGTTCAGGGACCTACAGGTGAATAGTTGGTTAAAGCGAAGTGACTCTAGAATGTGCCACCGACGTTTGGATCTGCAAAAGAAACCGTAGCAGGACCGTACCCCTTCCATCTACCCCTGTTGATGAGCCGTTTCCGTTCTTCTCCAGTTTCTTCATTTATAACAGTGTTGGCCATCGATGCGGGGTTTGGTTTAAAGCTATGTACTGTAAAGCGCTGCTGTTGTGAGGGGTGCAAGCAACTCACCTGTAATTCTGAGGGATGCCCTGACGGCTGAAGATTGGGGGGGAAAAGAGCCTGAGGTTACTTCGAGTAACAGGGGTAGCTGGTTCGCCATTTCCAGAAAGCCCGGGGTCTATGTTAGCCTCGCGTTCTTCAGGAACGGAGACGACGTAGTCCTCCTTCTCTTCTGGTATGGCATACTGCCTGATAGCATCGACTAGAAACCAGTACGTTAGCAGAGTACAAGGCCTTTACCAATCTTGTTGTCTTACCGTCCATTCTGTCCATTGCTAGTCGCAACTTTGCGACAGGATCGGACACATCTGGTTGGAATTGATAATCCGCCATACCTGCGACGACTCTGGTCAGCAGCAAATTGATTGCAGTGACATACACCACTCACTGCGGAAACGTGCGGTCTTCAGAATGACGCCTATGGGTTCTGCAACGTATTCCCCTATGATGCCATCGGTATTCGCGCTCCTGCGCTTCCGCTTCGTGACCTTGATGAGGATACTGCTCGTCCCGACGACATCCCCCGGTATTGGATGCGCATACGGGTTACCGGGGCGGAGATTTAGCTCGAGCAAGGCCTCACTCTTTGCAGCAGTGCGTTTGAACGCGTTCTCGAGCTTGGATGGGCCTCCGAGATTACGGACCACGCGAGGGACAGAGGAAGGTTGTACATAGCCTGGATATTCGACTGAGAATAAATGAGTAGCAGGCAGTGGGCGCTCAGGCGCCTCAGACGAATCCATGTCACCGAGATCGATTGGACTCGAATTGAGATCTGCAGTGACTCCGCATCGGCCGAAATCCAGACTCGGCCGACCCCGATCACCGGCACCCGTCAATTCGATCGAGCATAGATAAAAGCCGTAATAGGTGCTGAGCCGAACAACCTCTCTCTTCCTCCTCACATCGCTATCATACATCTATAACAACATGCCAGCCCCCGTCACGGGCCCTCGTACTCTGCACGATAAGATCTGGGATGATCACGTCGTGTGGGTATCTTATTTATGGATGTTCAAGCACAATCAAGCTCATTCACCCACAGGGATGTCATGGATGATGGACTAGCTCTCATCTACATCGATCGGTATGATTCTAGAGTTGAGAGTGCGCACTTTGCTAACTGTTTTGTTGTCAGTCACCTTGTCCACGAAGTCACAAGTCCTCAGGCGTTCGAGGGACTGTATGTCGACAATGTATCTATATCGGCCCATTTACTCACCGTGTGGACAGGCGTAATGCTGGACGCAACGTTCGTCGGCCAGATTGTACTCTAGCAACTCTTGATCACAACATTCCGTGAGCGATCTTTCACTGTACATTCGTGTGCCAAGACTCTCAACGAACATAAGCACGATCCCCCGTAAAACCTACAAATCGGTCGATACATTTGTAGCGGAACCCGATTCCCGTGCTCAATGCGTGGCCGTTGAGGACAATGTAAAAGAATTTGGACTCACTTACTTTGGTTTGGCAGACCGTCGCCAGGGTAATTACCATTCCTTCTCTTCTCATTCATCGTTAACAAAAGGACAGGAATCGTGCACGTCATTGGACCCGAGCAAGGTTTCACGGTAAGGCGACCTTTCGCATCGTTCTGAAACGGGGCCTGTGATACTGAATGGATTCCCAAAGCTTCCAGGCATAACATGTGTCTGCGGTGATTCGCACACTTCCAGTATGTCCACAGTCTTGGATTTTCGCAGTCATTGAATGTACCTTGCCCAGCTCACGGAGCGTTCGGTTCCTTGGCCTTTGGAATCGGGACATCAGAGGTCGAGCACGTCCTTGCTACCCAAACCTTACTCCAACGCAAGGGGAAGAATATGCGTATCACCGTCGACGGCGAGCTCGCAGAGGGTGTGAACTCGAAGGACGTCATCTTGCATATCATCGGAATCATTGGAACAGCCGGTGGAACGGGCCATGTCATCGAATACGCTGGTTCCGTTTTCCGCAACTTCAGCATGGAGGCTCGCATGAGCGTCTGCAACATGAGTATCGAGGCTGGTGCCCGAGCTGGGATGGTTGCACCAGATGAAGTTACCTTCGAATACCTACGCAATCGCCCTCTGGCTCCCAAGGGCGAAGCTTGGGATCGAGCTGTCGCCTACTGGCGCACTCTCAAGAGTGACGACGACGCTAAGTTTGATAGCGAGATCAAGATCAAAGCTGCCGATATACCGCCCACGATCACCTGGGGCACTTCTCCCCAAGACGTCGTTGCAATCACTGGGTCCGTCCCTGATCCCGCAACGATGACGGACGCAGCCAAACGTGGTGCTACAGAGCGGGCCTTGGCTTACATGGGGTTGAAACCAAACACCCCTATGGTAGACATTGCCTTGGACAAGATATTCATCGGTTCTTGCACCAACAGTCGTATCGAGGATCTTCGCTCCGCTGCTCGCATCGTAATTGCCGCAGGTCCCGATGCCAAAGTCTCGCCAAACGTTCAGGCTATGGTCGTTCCCGGTTCGGGATTGGTCAAGCAGCATGCAGAAGCAGAAGGGCTGGACGTTATCTTCAAGCGCGCCGGCTTCGATTGGCGGGAGGCAGGATGCTCTATGTGCTTGGGCATGAACCCAGATCAACTAGCTCCTGGTGAGCGCTGTGCCAGCACGAGCAACCGAAACTTCGAAGGTCGTCAGGGCGCCGGGGGACGGACTCACCTCGTCAGCCCTGCCATGGCGGCAGCGGCAGCTATGAAAGGCAAACTCGCGGACGTTCGCGAGTTCTTGGGTGCGACCGCCGAGGCTTCGAAGCTGAAGCAAGCCAGTCCTTTCGAATTCCTGACCGACCCTGTCCTCCCTCCCCCCGAGCCCCAGCCTCTGACTCACGCTTCCGGCGCACCCGCTAGTTCACTTCCTCCTTCATCAGGTTCGGGGGTACAGAAATTCGTTGTCGTGAAAGGAGTGGCAGCACCTTTGCGCATGGCCAACGTCGATACAGATATGATCATCCCCAAACAATTCCTCAAAACGTTGAAGCGTACCGGCCTCTCCAATGCGTTGTTCTATGCCATCCGCTTCGACCCCAAGACGGGGGAGAAGACGGACTTCGTACTCAACCGTGCTCCTTACGACCAAGCAAAGATCCTCGTCGTCAGCGAGCCCAACTTTGGTTGCGGTAGCTCTCGCGAGCATGCTGCCTGGAGTTTGTGCGTTTCCTTCCGTTTAATGACTGTTCCCTGGACTAATGACGCTCTATTGCAGGAACGATTTCGGAATTCGCTGTGTCATTGCCCCAAGTTTCGGTGAGATCTTCCGAAACAACGCCATGCAAAACGGCATGCTTCCTTTGGCACTCTCTCAGGCAGAGTGCCAAGACCTCGCCGCGGATGCCGAGGCAGGTGTGGAGTTGGAGGTCGACTTGGAGAAGCAGGAAGTCAGACGGGCAAACGGCAAACCGGCGATCTCGTTCACGGTGGATCCCTTCAGGCGTCACTGCCTGTTGCACGGTCTGGATGACATTGCCCTGACGTTGCAGAAGCAGGAGGCCATTGTTTCGTTCGAGCAGCGCAGGACCACAGTCTGGCCCTGGCTGGATGGATTCGGATACAAGGAGAACAAAATACCGATTACCCCCGCTAAGACGAGCAAAAAGACGGAATGGTAGATGTTGGTACTGCTCTGACATCGAACGGAATTGGTGTATTACTTGGATTTTTCTATCATGTACAAGTACTATCGGCAAAGTCGGCGACAATTGATTTCTCTACTCAGACTAATGCATCCGAGCCGTGCCCCACTGACAGACACAGCCAGAGTCGTGCTTGTTTCAATTCAGTACAAGTACATGAACAGAGAAGGTCAAGAAGACCCGCGCTATCTCTGTTCTCTTCCTCAGATTTCGTTGTCATCCTCCGAGTAGCGCTCGGAGCTTCGATCGTCGCTCATTAAAGACCGAATTCACTCAAACATGCCGCCAGCAACCACAACCACAACCGCCCCAATGGCCCCTTCAAGGTCACAGGATAACTCCCATCCCCAGAAGACCTCTTTCAAACAAGTCTATTCAAATGGCTCACGGACAAAGCAGGAGCCCTTCCAAACAGCTCGCAGACAACCTATTCCGTCGAAGCAGCCAGCGTCAGACCAGGTTTACAACAAGAAAATAACCGGTCGTTCTAGCAAACCGATTATCGACTGGTTTCAACGCAAGCTTGGTGGTACAACCAGAGCAAGGAGGATGCCAGACGGAAACGGCTTGAGCGTCCCCCAAAAGCCTCTTCCAAATACCAAGAGCCATCTCACACCCACTTCACGGAGTGGTCGGTCCATCTCTTCCCCAGGGCCTCAGCCCATGAATTCCTCGCAGAGACAGGCCGTTGCCCTCCACCACAGAAGGGGGGTCCCGTCCGCTGTGTCCCAACGACGGACCATTTCTCTAAATGACGTGGAAACTGATCATAATTTGTCGTTAAATTCTGTCGAGGATGACAACGTTGACGCTTCTACGCGCCGTTCATCTTTAGCCCGGGATTCCATGTGGTCTCCTGCGAGTGCCCTTGAAGCTGATGAGGATGCCTCATTACGTCCTCTCCCTCCCACCTCTCCTCCTTCCCCTTCACTCTCTCACTCCTCTTCGTCCTACATCTCGCATTCAAGAACGTTCCGCAGCATTGCGGCCAGCACCAAACCTACAACCGTTCTTAGCATAGATCTCCCACCCCCAGGCATCGGGCATATTGCTCAAGTCCCTGTTACTCCAGTTTCTCAGATCTCGCCACGTCATGGACTACATGTTCGTTCATCTTCCACAGGTACCAATAGTGGCATGATCGGCAGTGGTGCATCTATCACATTCTCTGCCCTTCCACCATCACCTCAATCTTCATCGCGTCCCCCATCGTCCCTCACACACGCAAACCTCGGTTCACCGAACGCTGGATTCCTGGGACCCAATGTGTACGGGCTACAGGCTCCGCTCCACACCGCACATCACCCACGCAATAATCCACGCCCATCCTCACCACCACCTGATAACGCCTCGATGCTCACGCTTGCTTCTTCGGCCTATGCGATACCAGGTGCACGCACAACCATCGGTTCGATGGGTTCTGCGACGCTGTCTGGCCTGATTGGAGGTGGAGATTCTATCTTTCACTTAGGTGGCGTGGTTCTCGATCCAGAAGGGGAGAACGCGAGCCAGGATCTCCTCGCTGATGACGATCGTCTTGACGTCGATGGGGAGCGGGAGGTGGATGCTAGTCTGCGGGCCCTCAGGCCTAGAAGCTCAAGGAGGGGTAGCTGGGGTAGTGAAATCAGCGGATGGAGTGCAAAGGTTCTCGGGACGGGCGCAGCCATAAGTACAGGCAGCAAGAGTATGTGGACAAACAACAGTTTGAAGACCGGTGGACCCTTGAGCGAGGATGGAGACGATGAGGGAGGTGATGAGGGTGTGGTTGCCGACGGTACCAATCCGCCCTCGGAGCCGGAGGGTCGAGGTGTAGCACCCATCGGCGAGGCCAAAGGAGACGATGACCAGAGCAACTCCAAGTCGGAGCGCGCTGGAACTCCAGAACCCTCTGAAGATGTGCCCTCGACTCTAGGGCGGTCGTCAGGTGCGGCGGCTTTGCTCGTTGCTCAAGAGATGGAGAATTAACTTCCGCCAGCGACATGTGTCTGGCCCCCAGCGTCACTTTGACTGGCATTGATGACCTCTTTCTTTGCCACGTGGTGAGGGAATCTTGGGTACTTGTATTTGATCCTACCCTATGCATTATGATAAATTTCCTCGGCATACCTCGTACTGTACGAGCTCCATTCACTGTCGCTCAGTTGCTTGTTCTTTTGCAATATTTTTTATCCTAAGGATCGTCTGGATTTTTTTTTTGTGCATGGCTTGGGCTAAGAAACAGATGGAAAAACTAGAAGAGTAGGAATCACTGGCTTCCTACCTAAGGACTGCCTACAGGAGACGGGCCGAATGATGGAAAACGCGTCAACCTCATACGGCGAACTTTAACTTGATTGCGTCTGATTAGGTTGATCTTGACGTGTGGACTCCATGATTTGGCCATGGGACCACACATTCGACTCCCGTGTCGGGAAGAGCTATGATTCTGTCATTTGAGTCTGCCTTCCGTGTTGATACCAATCCCACAGTTATACCGGCATCAGGGCATGACCTAGTCATGTGCTTGAATTGGCCCAACCTTCTCTGGATAAGCGAATGTTCTTCGACTGCTTTACTACTTGCGTTCTCGCCAAATGCCCCTCGCTGATCGTATAAAGGGACTCTGCTCGGAGCCACCATGGAGCTCAGGCTGTTCCCCCATCATTCACATGTGGAAACTTGCAAACATGAAGCTCGGGCTCGGACTCGGAAAGCTGGCTGCCACCGCCTCTATGGCTGCTGCTGCTGCTGTCAGTGCCCAAACAAGCTGCCCAGACTACACTACATATTCGCAGGTATGGCATTATTCTGATCATTGACTCCGAATCGAAGGTCAGGGAACTTGTTAGACACCGCACGGAAATCCTTCTTCTGGTCATTTGGGTTTGCCCTACATGCGACCTGACCCTTCATGCCGCACTTTCAATAGTACGTCTGTCGAAGTAGGTGAAGTTCGTCTCTCTAAGTTATTCCAGTCACTTAGTCGCGTGCTCCACAGAAAGTTATTTCAGACATGAATGCGCGTTTGAAGGATCCTGACGTCGCACGTCTATTCGAGAACACATTCCCAAATACCCTTGGTGAGTGCAGACCGACAAGTAGCATGTTGCCGTTCCAAAAGTGCTGAACATGCATGGCAAGATACCACCGTCAAATATTTCAGCAAGGTCCGTCACCGGTCGCATCTAGTAATTTTTTACTGAGATGGCACACAGGAAGAAAACTTGGCTTTCATCATCACCGGAGACATCACGTGCGGTTGTTAGTTGATAGTGGGTTGACGTTGCATTGACATGATCCCTCCAGCGCACAGTGGCTTCGAGACACCGGGAATCAGGTTTGCCTCGTGTCTTGAGACTTGACGAAGTGCTCACAACAGTAATTTAGTTTGCTCATTACCGCTCGCTTCTGTCGATCGACCAGGAACTTGCCACCCTTGTCAAGGCAGTCATCAATAATGAAGCACGTTATGTCTCCCAGTACCCTTACTGTGGCGCTTTCCAGCCGCCTCCAGAGAGCAATCTGGCACCATCTCACAATAACTGGGCCGATAAGGTAGTCGTCAATCCGTGAGTTGCGTCTTGCAAAGTGGTGGCTTTGCGATGGGAAGTTGACTGCTTGCCAGACCCGTCAACAACCAAACTGTCTTCGAATGCAAGGTATGTTTCAAGCGCTGCTGGGGAAAGTGGAACGATGTGAATAGTATCGAGATTAGTATGAGATTGATTCGCTGTGCGGTTTCATCAAGTTGTCCGCATCATATTATCAAGCTACGAAAGATTCATCGATGATGAATGCCGAATGTGAGTCTTCTTTCTGGTTGCTGCTACCGCAATCTGATGAAATTCACGCTCTCATAGGGTTATCCGCGATCGACCAGATCTTCAGCGTCATGGAGGAACAATCCCAACCCTCGTTTGATGCGAACTTTAATTTCATTTCGTACTACAACTGGACTGGGACTCCGGGCGCTCTCTCTGGCCCAGTGACTAACGCCGGTAATGGCGAACCTAAGGGCTATACTGGAATGGTCGGAACCAGCCATCGACCCTCTGACGATTTGTCCGTCTATGGTGAGCAGATGTCCATATATTGGTGGGATTTGGAGTGACCTTCTCTACTAGCTTTCCTCACACCGGCAAATGCCATGCTCAGTGTTGAGCTCACCAACTTGGCTGCAATACTCGATGATGCTAAGATCGCACCTAATGTCAGCACCCAAGCCAAAGAATGGAGCGGAAAGATTAAACAAGCCATCTACGACTATGCTGTGTGTCTGATGTCTGAATTGCTACTAACTGACCGACTGACGTTGTCGTTCAGGTTATTAATCACAATTTCGCATATGAGACAAATGGTGTGTTCAATGGATCGTGCTGGTGATGACGGTGTGTCTGACTGGTGTCAAGGACTGGGTTCCGTCTATATGATGGACGACGCCAATGTTCCAGTGGGTGGTCTCGCTCTATGAAATGATAACAAATGAACATCCTCTCCAAGTCTTTGCTTTCGCTTCCCTATCTCGGCTTTCTTGACAGGAACGATGCTCAGTATGTCAAGACAAAGAACATGTTAATGTCCCCAAAAAATCCTTACTATGCCAAGGGCCAAAACTTCAGCGGTATTGGGTCAGTGAAATAGTCCTTCAAGTTCGACGCCGAATGAATCTCAACGGTTTGCCACAGTGGTCCTCATATCGATGCATGGAACCCGTGGCCAATGTCGCAAATCACTAATGTATTTGGCAGCGACAATGACGATGAAATCTTGCAGTCCCTGTACATGATTGTCAACGTGAGTCCCTGTTACCGACCTTACTCACTTGGGTTGTTATGAACTTGATTGCAGAATACCGCGGGACTTGGTCTAATCCACGAGTCTATTGATATCTACAATGGGAGCCAGTACACCCGACCGTGGTTTGCGTGGGCTAATAGCTACTTCGGGGAGATGATACTGGACCTTGCTCAGCGAAAGCCGCACCTTATCTTTAACAGCAGCGACTCTTACACTCCCGGCCAATAGGCGGATATACGGATATTATCCTGAGAGCGTCTTGAGGCATATACATAGCTTACAGAAGTAAAGATTGCCCCCTTGTTGTCTTGTTGTCTTGTTTGGATAAAGTCAGGCTTGTTCAAGTTAGGTCACTGCCACTCCGCTGCGGACAACTTGATGCACAACGACACGCTTAGCGACTCGGAGTATTCAACACCATCCACGAGCATCCACGTCGATGAAATTCGATTGACGCGTGTAAGACAACGCACAGTCGCTTTCTTTGTTCCCTCCGTCAGTCATCCTTAGACGTCCGATTCATGTCCTTCCCACCTCGCGAGATTGGAACTCTCATAGTCGTGGTACTGAAGGCGGTATGGACCTTTGCCCAACCCTCCTTGGCTCACCTCTAATAACATCTACAGAAAAATTTACCAAACAAAAAGCATATTGGGAAGCAAGCACCATACTGTCTCCTGACATTGAGCGAGGACAAACGAAGAACCAAAGTAATCAAGCGCGGTGGCCAACACCCTGAGTGGGACGAGGAGTTCCGCTTTCACATATTTGAGGATGTAGAGGCTGGCCTTGTTCGGTCTTCCCCAGGCAGCGACCTTCCCCCGCCGCTTCCCCCGAAGAAGAAGGGTCCTAAGAAGATCAAGGGCGGGAGTTTCATGAGGCTTCAATGTTACGCTGATGACGCGCGTGATCCAGACTTCATCGGGGAGGCGCTGGTTGATCTTACAGAGGCTCTCACCAAGGGGGAGACAGACGGTGAGCATTAAGATGACATTCCAGCTCAACATGGCTAATCCGCGCTCAGAGTGGTTTACTCTCATGAATAAAGACAAGTACGCGGGCGAAGTCTACCTTGAATTGACATTTTGGTCAAATGTACGTGGTCGTGACAGGAGCGGTCTAGCATGAAACTAATCCACCTTGGCAGGAACCTCCGCCAGAGAAGAAGTCCTCGCAAAAGCAAACGATATCAAATAAGAGTTACGGTGGACCTGGTTCATTCGTTCCAGCAAACGGAAGCTCTTCTTCACTGAACGGTAGTTCACATCCAACTCCTCGGGGCACGCCAACTGGTAGTAGTCTGGAGGTTTACCACCTTGATTCGTTGCCATCATCCTTGCGAGCCTCTGGTTCTCGTCCTGAATTGTACGCACCCCCTTACGAGCAAAGGAACCGCGCACCATCGCCATCGGTAGAACAGGTGACCAATGAATTTGCAGAGCTTGGCGTGATGGACCACCGAACAGGAGAAAGTTATCCAGTCAGTGGACCCCTTATCCTTCTCATGCACGACATGACGACATATTGTTTAGAACCCTCATCAGACGTTACGGCCTTCATCCTCTTCGGGGTTTCATTCATTACCAGTGGCACATTCGCAACCATATGAGCAACAAGGCCAAGTAGAAGGGTCTGGTTTCGCATACGACAACGCGGTCACCCCGACAACGACACACTTCCGTCACAGTATTGGTCCTTCCTATCATTCGCCCTATGAAAACGGGGCGATTTCCGCTTATACGCCCCCTGTTCGGAATCATGGCCCTAGATATAGTATGCCAACATCACCGTCAGGTTTTGTGCCCGCGTCTAATTTTCCCACCTCGTCGACCTATGGATCAGTGTCCTCTTACTCGCCTGAACCGTCTAAATTCAACTCTCCGCAGGGACATCCATCCCATTCCCCATCATCACCCAATCCACCTGTAGGTTATTCTCCGCATCGCCATCAGACATTCCCCGCGTACGCGTCTGCATCAGCAACCCCAGCTCCATTCACCACTCCACCAACTACAGTTGCCCCGCCGCGCATTTCTCAATCACTAAGCACCTCGCAGGTGCCGGATTACCATTCATACCAACGACCGTCTCCTGTCCACGAACTGGCTCTGGCCTTTCCATCGCAACCCGTTGAATACGGCAATCCAATCCCTCCTCCTACCCCAGTTCACTCTGCGCCTCCCCAGATGTACCCAGTACACGCGCCCACCACCCCATCACCACCGCGTGAGCACCCGCCCCCGGTTGCAACTCCCGGTTCCTTCGCCATTGGATCTAGACCTTTGCCTCAGCCTGGACAAGCCCAACGAGATCGTCGCTACTCTGTAGCGGTCGTGCCATCTTCGAGCTTCCCTCAGCATTTGACTGCGCGAGTCCCTAGTCAACCGGCCAGCGCAACCTTCCCAAGCAGCGGTTCTTACCCCCCTGTTCCTCCCATCCCTCCAAACTATCGTCGCATACCATCTGCTCCTGGCCATATGCCTCCGCCAGACAACTCCCGCCTACCGCCGCTTCCTATGCCTCCATTGCAAATTCCAGGAAATCCTCCGCCCAGAACGCCAGGATTACATCAACCTCCCACTGGATATCATCCTGTCCAGCCTGCATATCAGCTGTTCCCTCCAATGTCCGATGTCACTCATCATGCGCAGCTTACATCAAGTCATTCATCACCCTTTGGCAACAACTCTCACTTCCAAGGACCACTCCCAAGACCACCTCAGCCTTATCCAAATTATGGGCAACCTCTACCAACTCCCCGAGTTCATGGGGACTGGCAATGAACTTCACATACCCGTCGAATAGAATGCATATGTCGCTCTGCTGTGTAACGCAAAATATGAATACCGCATGATGGATCGTAAACACTTCACCCTCTTTGGACCTTGGTGGTTACCGTCCGGCGGTTGCTTTTCAGCTACAATAGACTGCTATATTTCGCTCCCCTGATCTTGGTCTTAATGATATGTAGCACGTACGCTTTAACCGTTATGTGAGAAGTTGGATCAAGAATTTTCAACATTCCCCGCCGCCTCCTGTTTCGCTGACTCCGTGCGCCAACGAGCGATGGCCGACTCAGTGGGTGGGATACCTTGACGAGAGAGGTCCTTCAAAGCACGCTTACGGATCACTTGCTCGGACTCTCGAACTTCAGCCTCATGTAACAAAAGAGCGTTGTCTGCGCCGACGAATAGACCATAGCTTCCGCCTATCCAAGGATGAGGCTTGGACACTCGCCACACCGACCATGGAAAAGAACTTACAGAGGGTCACCAGAAATGCCTTGAACGGAAGCGTCTGGCGTCTGTTTTGCTGTCAGGAAGAAGAATCGTGTGTAGACCCATGGTATCTCGGAGGGGCTTACCGAAAGAAAGGCCATTTGTAATGGGCCAAGGTGACAGCACCGATGCCGAGTGCAGTCATCTTGGCTGCAGCCTAAAGCCAGCTATTAGTATAAGCGTCATTTCGAAGTGCTGTTGGCATCATCCGACAGCGAACCTTGGAGCCTTCGACTACTTGGATTCTATAGGCATCGTTGGCTGCTTCCTCTCGACGGGCACGTCCTGCAGCTGTTGATGACATGTCGGGTGTTGGGTAAGGAACGACTGTCTTCCTACCTAAGGGGCTGCCTGAGGGAGACTAGGTGTTGGGTGACTTTTAACTTGCCAGGATTCAGGAGCACAAGTTGCGAACGGTCCGATCTGGTCCGATCCGATTGACCTTGCTACGAATAGAACGGAGAACATAGCAAGAGCCCGAATTGCAACACCAATGCTACAGGCCGAGAGGCCACGGACTACAGGACTTATAATAGTTATATAAAGTAACCCGAGCCAGCTACCTCAAGATACGCAGTCCCTCCACAGGAATCCGTTTCAGCGAACAAGACCACGACTCGTAGAGTGCAGAGTGACTTCATTGACGTTTACCCAGCTTGGAAGTCGATACACGCGAGTTCGTTCTTTCTTGAACATGCCAAGGCGCGTGAGCCTCTCTTCACGACCTGTATGACTTGATCCCTGAAGCAGGATAGCTATGCGGCAAATGAGACACAAATCGGCCGAGTGAGGATTGGTACTCACACACGCGACTTCTGTGGAAACATTGCGAAGATCCCATAGTCGTACATTACCATTCCGGTCCCCACAGACGAAGTAGTGTGACCACGAGCTCCCTGAATTCATGGTCGATCATGATGTTCTTTAGAAGGCTAGATGAACTCACCCTTCATGAACCGTCCATTCTTTTCTTCTGCTTCATAACCAAACCTTTGTACTGCCCGTTCAGACACAACACGATGGTCGTAAAGTTCAAACTGTGTGTCAAGGTGGGCGACCTGAAACAAGCTCAGTATTCGCTGATGCACACAAGTCAGCGTGGATACCTCAAGTAAGGTGCAGAACTGGAAGTCAGTCTTGTGCGCATGGTAGGGAATATTGGACGTTCTGATGGAGTGCCCGACGTGTCCCGAGGATATATCAAACAAACGAACGTTGCAATCTGCCCCAACGGAGACAAGTTTGTGGCTTGTGTCCACAATGGGTAAGAGAGCATGGACAAGGGCGGTGTGTTTAATGTCCAATTCACTCGCTGAAGCACCAGAAAGGTCTTCCGTGACATCCCAAAGATGTACCCGATGGTCGTAGCCTCCACTCACGAATTGCGAAGGGGTTGTCAACGCCGCAAGTGCGCTTACGCCGGGTTTCTTCGACGTATTCCAATCACGGCGCAGCGTGACTGCGCGCGGAGCCTAGACAGGGATATCAGAGAATGCAATATAATAAATACAATGCGATGTTTACACGACTATGCCAGAGTTTCAGGAGGCTAATTTGATTTTGTGCTCGCGCATGACCCAGAATCATGACAGGTTCTCCGCGATGAGATAACATGCACGCGTCGTCAACGAATTCTTCCAGAGGTGACGAGGGTGACCAAATGTTGCGATCCGGGTTTAAGGTATTTGTTACACGGACCTGGTCGATGGTTCCGTGCGCCGTAACAACGTAGGTGGAGGCAGTTTCATGTAACAAGCGTCGGGGCCTGTCGTGAGAGCCAAGAGAAAGAGGCAGTTTACTACACGCTAATGCGATAGCTTGAATCTGAGCAAATTCTTCAGGTTCATCTTCCAATATTATTGGTTGATCGCGTGAGTGACCTGCAATATTGCGTGCATGTACGAGACCAGGAGGGTCCGGGCGATTGCATTCTGGCGAGGGTATTGAGCACGTCCTGTTTCTCTGGACATTTGGCTGGGAAGAAAGAGACCTGGCATCGCGGATACCAGCGGGAGTTTCTTTTCTAGAGGTATGCGGTGGTGACTCGATTCTTGGTCGCGTATCTGCGGCACGCGCTGGCGCTGGGACTATTAGGGCACCGGGTAACGGCGGAAGAGACACGTCTAGAGTGCCAGATCGGAACGTCGTCCACCGAGTAGAACTACTTTCTGTCACGGGACTGGGATGATCCAATGTCAAGTCAATTATATCCTCCTTCGGCGGGTCAACACGTATCGAAATCCGCCGTCGTGGGGCTGGGCTAGTACGCATGTGTCGCAGAGGGCTCGACATTTTAGCAAGGGACGTCCCAATTGGCCATTTTTGGACAGCATTTCCAGACGATGAAGCCGTGGACTGATTCTCTACGCGCTGAAGGTGCAGCTGCAGGGTAGGACTGATGGCAGGTGGTGGTGCCCGACTAGGTCCAGCCACATTGCTCTGGCGTCGAGCTCAATAGGATCTGCGCGATTATCCAAAATAGTTTGTAATTACCTGGTCAACAGAACGTTGGCTGTCACGATCCTTTGCGGGAGGGAGGGATGCGGGAAGTCGAGGAGCCATGGCATCCATATCAGTAGCATTGGCATTCGCTGGGTCAACTTGGGCATTTGCACGTTGCGGCCGCGGGATAAGGATGTCTGGGTCCAGAGAATACAAGTTCAGTAGGTGGTGGGCAGGACAAAAACTTAGAATCACCTCGAGCAGCACGCGGCGTCGACTGATGGAATTGCTGCGTCCGACATGTAAACTGCACACTGTGCTCCGTTTCCATATACCTGAATCCCACGACAGATAGCTGACGTTCGGTAGCTATGTATTGTTTCTGCCCTTGGATCCATGCCTGGCGAGTGTTGTGGTTGCCAGGGACGCCTTTGTAGCACTCTGGGGGGAGAGGTAATTGTACTAAGACCTGTTCAGGCGCCTTCTCCGTTCTGCTGCAAGGGGTTTCGGAAGACTCTACTTTAATTCTCTTGGACGGTCTCGCGTCATGGGGGGATGGACGATTTCGGCTGAATGGTGGGGTGGGATGGGCTACGGTGGGATGATGAGACCGCTGCGCTATTTGCACTGGGCTAGCGACGTTCCGCGGGTTGTGCCAGTGTTGACTGTGTGGGTGGCCATGTGTACGTGCAGAAGCTCGTCCGCGGGTTGGATGGAATGGAAATGTTCTGGAAGTTCGTACGCGTGGTACTGATGTTGATCCCTTGCGAGCAAGACGGACCTCGTTTGGCTGCGTGTCTTCCATTCGTTTGAGATAAACTCTGATCCTTGACGGCAACTTGACGGAATGAATTGATCGTTTTGATCTTGTTTGTGTTTTTTTCTCAAGATGGAAAAGACCCTGAGTATTACCACACAGTTGACTTGGACATGAGCGTCCCGTCAAGTTCAAAGAGGTCGACGACACCTCCGCCACAACAAAAAAAGAGGGCGAAAACAGAAGAATCTGACTCAAAATATCGGTCTGACTCTTCCCGTCCCGTGTCACTTGTCGTTGCGAATGGCGTCGAACGAATCCCCCTCCCAGCCAACGTGAACGTGAACCGACTTTCGTCGGAAGATCTCCAAAAGCTCGTCCATGAGCGTATAGATATTCTCCATGGACAGGGGAGACGTGTAGTGGGACTACCCGTGGTGCTGTAAGTCTCTGCCCTTGATCCTTTCTGGCGATGTGCTTATCAGCAGGTCAGTAATGATGGTATTGTCATTCATTGGTACATTAAATTACACATTCGGAGTACATCAACTCATTTTTGAAACCAGGGTGCGCGGAAACTCGGACTCGGTGGATCCCCCGCTTGGTCGGACACCTTTCAACTCTCACGGGCTCATAAGGTCCCAGAAGGACGATAGTAACAAAGATACCAATCACCCTCGGAGGATTCTCCGGTATTTTGATCGAAACAGAGAGGATAAGCATCCCGCCATGGCTATCCAAACTAGCGGTGGTCCTGGGAACCACGCAGGAGACGCCATCATCATCGATTCCGACGAGGAAAGAAGCTCTCAAGAGGTTGAACGCCATCCGACCCTAGCAAGAGAAGCGCCGACAGATCTTGATCCCTCCTTCCCAAACGAGGAGGCAGTAGATCATCCCAGCTCGGATATAGAATTCATCTCCTGGATTCGCCCAGCCAACAAAGTAGAAGATTACCCAACAACCGCTTCTGGTTCGTCTCGCGAAATAACCCCTGATTTACCTCCGGACAACGAGCCTATCGCGGGGTCGCCTGAACCACCCCCACGGCGCCCTCAACTGACTAGGGATCCGGTGGCGGCTGACCTATTCAGTGAACAGGACGACACCCGGATGATGAGCTCCGATTCAGAGGAGGATGTTCGCCCCCGACTGACTAGGGAAGAGGTGGCAGCTGCACTGTTTGGTGAACAGACCGTCGTTGAGTTAAGCGGCACGCAAACGACGCGCCCCGATTCCGAAGAACGGGACGCCGAGGACAGCGATTTCGATGACAGTGGTCCGTCGTTGCGGCGCAAGCCACCATCATCGCTTCCCTCCCTGGAACCGATCAGAAAATTGCTTAAACGACAGGGCGCCCCCTCGCGCGACAGTGCAGCCACCTCCCAGGAAACGTCGCGGCGAAAACAGAGGGAAATTTCGCCTGAGGAAGACCACTCTACTGAAAGCGACGAGGGTAGCGAAGTGGGGGTTGTGGACGGCCAACCTTCTGGGGTGCGATTCAAAAGGGTTCCACTGCCAAAAACAGATCATGGACGTGCTCGGCGACTTTTGAAGCCAGTGTCCACTGACCTTCCGCTGGTTGCAATCACCATGAGAGGTGACTGTCACTTCCTAGATGCAAAAAAGAAGTGAGTGTGCGAGCTGTTCTGGTCCTTCAAGTTGCTGATACTGCGGCAGGTTCCGTATAACTGGTTATTCACTTCCTAACCCGGGAGTCTTCCGACACGTTGAAGATTGTTGCATGGTTGGGGACACCGCTGTTCTCGGACATGACAAAGGGTCACACCAAATTTCATTTCTGTCTTTCTCGGTACGCATGCGGATTCCTGTCTGGTGGATTGCTTGGATGTCCTAATTGCACATGAGCAGGGTAGGCCGCAAATGATCGATGTCGCGCGGTCTCCGCACAACAGTGGGCCACGTTACCAAGACACAGAGAAGAGAGGGGTTAGGTGCCTTGCTGCAATGCACGCCGAAGGTGGCCGCATCAAATTTTTCTCTGGTGGTCACGATGGAACGATCCACAAGTGGACGGCTAGCGTTGGGAAACTTGCAAAGCCTCATTCTGAACAGGTTGCCTCGCTCGGTGTCTGTGTCACAGCCCTTGCGTACCGCGATTGCGATACATCGGTAGTATCATCTGTGCAGAAGAAGCTGCATATTACGGATCTTAACCGGAGTAAAACGATCACCCATCTGCTCTCCAATGATATCCACCAGATTCATATCCACCCGCAGGCAGCGTATGTCACCTTGCTGGAAGTGAGTCATCTGGTTGTGTTTCGATGGTGATATTCTCAGATAGGTTGCAAGGTCCGGCATCTGGACCGACAGATTCAGTTGTTCGACAGCCGCAAAGGACATTTTGACAGCGAACCATGTCTCAGCTTCGGTCACCGAAACCTAGATGGCAAATTTTCCGCAAGTCATACGAGAGGTAGCGTTCATCCTGTTCACTTTGCAAGGGGAAGTCAAGATGGGTGCGTTCTACTATGGGATTTTCGAAACAGTAAGGTAGGGATGTTTTTGGTTACTATTGGGAGGAGATACGATGAAAGCTCTGCCCAAAGGGGGCGGTGGTCGAGAAGCGTTACCAAAGGGCTGAGAATGTGGTACACACCATCTTTGCGGATAGGGATATTGCTTCATTTGGGAATGGCGTTGTTACATTCTTTGAAGATTATTTGGCTCAATGATCAATCGATGATGTATGGCACTGGAACACGGGGTGTCACGTCGTACGAATGGACAGATGGACGTAGTATTTCCAACAGTGTACAGAACACGAGATGGTAGGCAAGCAGCAAGCTATCAGATGTGTGATCGAGAGAGAAATGCAAACGATCGATTCCGATATGTGTGGCACGCCACATCAGGGCGGAAAGGGGACGCTCGATGTGCTGGTGAAACACGAGGATACCAATAAATTTGGGACTAAACGGAATGGCAATGGGACAAGAATGACATGATGTCTGATCAGAGAGAGAAGAGTTCTATGAATCGTAATGCAGCACATGACGTTGTCTACGTAGCGAGGATCAGCAACGCGCGTGCAGGCAGCGAAAGTGCAGGTTCTGCGGAATGAACGCTGATAACGGGGAGGGAGGGAAAGGGGAGGATTTCTGAGGATTCTCGGTGAGATAACTGTTGGTCCAACTCGGGCATAACGACCCGATCAGCGTACACGTAATATGCATGACCATATCGTTGATCCTTGTTTGTCTTCTCCTCCTCCTCCAGACAGCGAGGCAAACTAACTGCAGCAATGTCCAAAGGTCAGATTCATTTGGTCGTACGTCCTCTCTATCTACAGTCCGGCCAATCAGCTCATTCACATATCTCTTAGCGTCTCTTGATTGGTGCCGGAAAGGCAACTCCAAGTCCACCAGTCGGCCCAGCGCTTGGTGCACGCGGGGTAAAGTCGATGGACTTTTGCAAGGAGTTCAACGCCAAGACCGCACACATCCAACCTGGCGTCCCAGTACCAACGCAAATTTACGTTCAACCTGACAGAACGTTCACCTTTATCACCAAAACACCTCCAACCAGCTACCTACTCAAACAGGTTTCCGGCATAGAAAAAGGACCCGCTCGTCCCGGACACGAAACACTGGGCACTATCAGCCTCAAACACGTGTATGAGATCGCTAAAATCAAGGCCAGAGATGAACACCTCAAGCATCTCAAGCTAGAGTCGATCGCGAGCACTGTCATTGGTACCGCTAGAACCTTGGGACTTCAAGTCGTGCCGTGACCCGGCCGCATCTAGATAACCGCTCTGACAGGTACGTCCTTGCCAATATCACGATCATATCATCACCTCCTGCCCCAGGTGCCGCACGGTTCCTCTTATCAATTCTCGGATCTCTTCTCCAGTCGCTCTCCCCACCTCCACCCATACTTGGCCCAGGTGCCTAGCTGTACTTAGACATGATTAAATCCATCCCACAGCATTCGCAGTAGGCGTATCCTATCATTCCCGACATCGTGTATGGGGGAACATTAATGAACAAGCGCGGTGGCGTCATCCGCATTAGAGTGGCTGGTGCAAGGTTAAGTTCATCCACCTCATAATCAAATTTGCATTTCATAATGGAGTGTCTCCGGTCTTCGTGTACCGGGTGGTCCACCTGCCAAAACCATCTAACCAGACAACATGCCCTGCTTTCCGTATCAATCTGATCTAGCCTGACCGATACGATACATGTCATGGCCAAGATCCTCCCAGGGGTAATTCACAAAGCACCCAATCCTTTGTTCCATCTTTCTCCACCAAATGGCACTTACCGAAAGTCTGCCATGCTGCTGACACGCTTCACCTAGCCAGTTTTACCACACCTAACCCGCACTCCTGCAACACGTTCATCTTCCCTTCTCACTCGCCACTGTGCTGTCCTGCCTTTTCTGGCTGCTTCCCTCCCGCGTGCAGTTCTTCAAAGCGCGCGAGGCTCTACTTCTTGCATCTCACCATGATTTGTACGTCATTGAATATTCTTGTTCGAGATTCTCATCTGAGATGTCCTTTCGAAACTCTCGGTTATCCGTCCGTTGGCTCAACCAATCCTTCTTTCTTTTCCTACGGCAAGTCTCGTGTCAATTCCAGCGTGCCGTCCCAACGACAATCCGCATGCTCATGGGTAAATCAGTGCTTATGCTGAAACGTGTGCTGTTCCTCGATCACGTCGGCCTCGACCTGACTGCCATCGGACTTTTACTCCACCGAAATGCCTCCAGAGATCTTAATGAAAGCTGCTTCTCGCGACGACACGTTTGTTGCCTTATACCCATCGTTGATCTGTCACGACCATTAAGGTCCACGTTGCGATAAATTCGTCATACGGCGAAAAAAAACAAGTCTTTTGTGAAATGTTATTCGAAACTCGCCCTATAAAGGGCCCTACCTACTGACCACTGCTGATCAGAGTTGGCTCAATAACCCTTCCTCAGAGCGTATCATCTCTACGACATTCTTCCTTCTTCGCAATGGCCGCTACAAACGACGTTTTGTCCTGGACGAACCAAGACCCCCGGGAAAGCCAACTCTTCAACACATGGGGTGTTCTCTATCGCTTTGCGGTTAGCTGCCATCCTTCCTCCTTCGTGTTCGTGCTCCTGATCAGCCTCCATAGACTATAGTTAGCCCTAGCGGGCAGAGCACTACCACTTTGTGGCGGGCAGTACGTACCAACAGAGAAGACCGCGTCGCGAAGCTCGAATGGGCCTCCAATGGTGGCCTAGGACGCGCAGTGATCGGAAAGGTCAGTAAAAAACCAGAGAAGACAAGAAGCATCATGTCTAATCAAATTTTATCTCGTAGAACGCGGTCCCGATGGCCGACCTCGTCCGTCCCGATCCCCGCTATCCGGTAAGTCAAAACGTGCACGACGCGTTTGACGGGAAAGCAGCTCATGTCATGTCTAGGGTGCGCGAATTTTCAACGCGCCCGATGGTCTTCAGTATCGCTGGCGGCCGTCTTCCAGCACACCTGACGTTGTGGTACGTTTTCCCATCGTCGATGAATGTACACGTACTGACGACATTTTCGCAGCTCGAGGATTCCGCAGGAAATGTTGTCGCGTTCTTCCGGCCCACGAGGCCCACCCGATATCAAATCGGGGACGTGTACGGGGAGCTGCACTTTCTCCGGAACGCGGGTGCGGGAACAATAGTGAGGTTTCTTTCCAAGGGGCCCGTCACACAACACTCATGTTTCATGGTCATTAGACACACCCACCCATGATGGACACGGTCACGGTGACCGCGATGCTTTTCAGATTTTGCCAGGCCTTTGCTCTTTGACGTCATCGCCCACCCACACTCTCCTGCATCCACATTGTAAATTACACCGAAGGCATGTTCTCATCACACTTTATCCCATCACGACCTTGCACACATGTACTATAATTGACCTGCAATGCACGAAAGTTCTCCCGCCTGAGCTGTGCTCCTTTCACAACGTCAGATGATACTAAAACATCTAAGCATTCATCGATATGACAGGACACGACTTTTACGCCACGCGTGGGGAAACACGATGCAAGGTGACACAATGTCTTCAAGTCATTCCAACATATGTACACCATCAATCTGCCGAATGACAAAGAAAATAGACCGATCTAGCGCGTGCTCATAGCTTGGCCTTGCCCTCCTGATCATCCGCTGTGACCGCATCGATGATCTCATCGACCTTGCGAATGACCCATTCCGTGCCCTCGTCACTGGAAAGGTACTTGTCCTCCTCGTTCAAGTTTTCCTCGTTGCGAGCCTTGAGAAGACCGAATACGTGGCTGGTGAGCTGAGGTCCGACTCTTCCTTCGGCTCGAAGGGTAGCAATTCCCACAACCGAACCCAAAGCCCGAGTCAGGTTACCTTGCTCCAGGTCTCCTCGCGGCAGAGGGGACAGAATCGTGCCGTAGGCCTGGATGATAAACGCTAATGAAACAAGGTACAGAATTAGCATTCATCAAACTCGAGGCACGTCATATATAAACGAGGCGATGCGATGGATTGTCATCGGCGGGAAGGAGGAGGGGGGAAGGGAGGGGGAAAGAGATAAGACCACGGGGTGACGGGGGAAATGAACACGTACTGATGAAATCGGGGTGAAGCGACCCTAATTTGTTGTACAATTTGACAGCATGAGGTTCGTAGATTGACTTCCACAAGCCCATACCCCTTTGGACGGTCGCCTCGATGTTCTCTGGGTTGGCTTCCCTATGTGATTCAGGTCGGGGGAAGAAAAAACGTTAGTAAACTGGCCTCGTGTCTGGTATGCAATACAAGATCTCGTCTCACCTGATCGAATTCTTCCGTAAGGCAGCGTACACGTCGTCCTCAAGTGCGTCTTTCAAGCCCGTCAAGGACAGAATCGTCTAAATTATAGTTCAATTATTAACTCTCTACTAGGAGGCGAACCTTCACGGTGCTGTTCGCACAGACTTACCCGAGGCACGCCTACGAAGATGACACTCTTGAGCGCGGCCTCCCGCATCAGGGCAGCTCTGTTCAGGGCTTCCGTAAAGCTTCTTCGACTCTCAGCCAAGCTGGGGTCGTTCCTGGTTATGAATCGATACAGGTGTCCCACAGACGTTGGCCTGTTGGTAGTAAGGAGTGTGCATGTCTGTCATTTCGGGTTCAATGGGGCTAGAAGGCATGCTCTAATGGATTAGCAGGAAGGATCGCGTACTCACCGAGAGGACTAGCCATCCGTTCTCTGCGTTCCGTTGCCTGGCCTCGTTCAACGTACTTGTGAAAACGCGGTGAAGCCTGTCGACAGGAGGACTGGGCCACGCCTCTGGATTGCGCAACGTCAAGAGCTGCTTAACCACGGGAGGAAGATGCTTGACCATTTCCGCAGGGAGATGAAATGGCGTATCCGTTTCACTTCCGGGGGTGCGCCGTATTTTATGCAGACGGGAAGATTCCCTCGCGTACAAAATCATGTGCGGGGCGGCAGTCCGTACTCCCACCCCAAAGCCTTGTGATGTCGGTCATCAAGCGCAATATAGTCCGGCTCTTAATTCAGGGAAGCTAACCAGTCTTGTTCAACAAGGTACAGATGTTGACAACATGTGCGTCCGGCACATGCATTTGAAGGATACGATAAGAATAACATTGTTAAGCAGTGGATGTAATGAAGAATGTCTAGAAAATCAAGGGTATCGTGGTTGTCGCTCAGCCAGCTGGAGTGAAACACAACCTTCTGCTAATCCGCTTAGCCGAAGTAAGTGTAAGCAAGATCGGTGGGGAAGTTGTTGGCTCCAAGGAGGGCGTTGTCTGTGTTGACACCCTGGAGATCACCCATGACACCTACAAATATTAAGTCAAACTGCAGGATAAAATCGAGAATACACGACTCACCGAAGGGGAAAGCGACCTCGAGCCAAGGCGTGTTATTGACAAAGTCAACCATCTGGGCAGCGTAACCCCAAACCTCGTCCATGCTTGCCTGACCACCGGATCCGCTGTAGTTCTTTGGGTATGTTTAGCCAAGTACAGAAACGTTCAGATGTAAAATTAGTCACCTCGTCAGCGAACTCGGTAATCCAGATCGGCAAGTTGTAAGTGTTGTGGAGCGTAGTAGCGTAGTTGATGACGTCCTGGGCGTTGGTAGTGTAGGCATGGAAAGCGATGGCATCGACCTTGAAAGAAAGTGAGTAGTCTGATTCGTTACCGCGGCAAAGAATGACTTACATGGCAACCAGCGCTCTGGCAGCCAGCAAAGAATTGCTGGTACCAATCCAGGCCAGCCTGATCGTTGGTGCAAGCAGGGGAAACCAAGTAGTATCCCTGATACTGGAGGGGGTTAATGTATTCCATCCACATGTTAACGCCATCCTGAGGGCTGATGTTGGATTGACTGGGCTCGTTGGGCCTAAACAGCGGATCAGGGACGAACAAAGGCAACAAGCTAAAACACGCACTCGTTCATACCAATAACGATTTGAGCGTAACCTTGGACGACCAAGTTCTGGAAGTCGGTGATCTGATTCCAACCCCAGAGCATTGGAATACCAGTGATGCCAAGGGCATCGAGGCCACTTGGGAGATAAGGACTCCAAGTGTAGAGGCTGCGGAGGAGCAACATTAGCGTATATCAATCATGAAAGGAAACGACATACTATCCAACGTTGGGACGGGCGAAGTTAGCCAACCAAGTCTGGTCGCCGTTGGGCCAGGCAAGACCCCACTTCTTGCCGTTGCCAGGCATTCCACCGGTGGGAGGAGCGGGGGCTGGGGGAGGAGGAGGAGCTGGGCTCGAAGTGGGAGCAGGTGGGGGAGGAGGAGAAGCCGGGCTCGAAGTGGGAGCAGGAGCATCGGTGGTTGGGGGAGGAGGTGGGGGAATGGCCGGGATGGCCGGGGAACTCGGAGTAAGAGATGACGCCGGCTTCGACTTGCAGCGACCGGTGGAGGAGCTGGCGTCGCGCTTTCGCCTGGCGATAGCTTCGTGGCCGTGGACCTGGCGAGCTACCTGAGCGCGGTCGGCGACGAGAGCGTTCACCTGGGTAGGGCCAGATGAGATGGTGAGAACAGCAACGGATGCTAGAGCGAGGATATTGAGCAACTTGAGAGCGGCCATTGTTGAGGTGAAAAAGTGTCGAGGGTATTTATGGTATCTCTGTCGGTCTTTATGCGAACGGAGATTGAGGGAGTGTGGTGGAAACGAGTGTCTGAGCCGTAAGAGCTCGATGAACGACGAGAAGGAAAACGAGTTGCACAAAGAAAAAGTCGGAATATCTTTTATTTTATTCTCATGGATTATGTCATCACTCGCACGGGCCAGACAACTTGCCATCAATACTATCACCACGACGACAAGGGCAAGGGACACGCGTCTCCTCACTTGGACCGCGGACGTGCATGATTTTTTACATTTCGCTACTATGTTAGTTTTATGTATTTCTGCTGGCTGTATGCCGTTAAAACATGAGGAAATAAAACGCGTGTGTTTGTTTGCGTAATTGTCAAGTTCGGATACAAAAAGGCCGCGCGACTGGCTCCATTTTCTTTTCTCCAACCCCCAAGTTTGCCACGAAGAACCGGTTCATCCATCGTTCATCCCTCCCCAAAGTTCATTAGTTCAGTCCCCTCATAATGTCCGACGCCCAAGCCGCCCAAGTCACCGAAAACGGCGTGCCTCCGGCTACCCAAGACGCTGTCATCGAAGAAGCACCAGGTTTCAAGGTACTACTTCCTTTCAACGACCATCCCAGATCCGCAATCAACTCTTCCTGATCCTCATCTTCTCAGGTCTTCGCTGGCAATCTTGCGTATTCCACCACGGATGATGGGCTGAAGACTTTCTTTGCGCCCGTGCAGAGCGACATGTAATTACATTTCTCTCGCGTGCCTTACATCATTCCTCACCCCATTTAGCATATCTGCTCAGGTCATCCTGCGCGGTACTAGGTCCGCAGGTTATGGCTTTGTCGCCGTGTCCACCTCAGACGCTGCGCAGAAGGCAGTCGAGACCCTCAATGGCCAGGAGCTAGACGGTCGCCAGGTCATTATCGAGATTGCCAAGCCAGCCGAGCAAAAGGACAAAGAGAAGAAGGAGAAGAAGGCCAAGAGACGTCCTGGCAGGCGCGGTGGCAGGGCTGTGCCCGGCGAGGTCACCGAGGCCGAGGCCAATGGCGACGTCAAGACCGATGACGCTGCTGCCGCTCCCGGTACCGACGAAGCAGCTAAACCTAAGAAAAACAAGAAAAAGACCACCGTATGTAGCTTTCTGTTCTCTTCTTCTTGTGCCACTCATAATATATTTTCTAGCGTAAGCCCAGACGCAAGGCCCCCGCGGCCGAGGGTGAGGCTCCCACGGATGCTGGCGCAGGGGCACCCGCTGCCGACGGTGACACTGATGCTGCTCCTGCCAAGAGACAGCCTCGCCCAAGAAAGCCCAGAGTCCCACGCACAACTCGCCCAGCTGGTGAGGATCCCCTTGGCGAGCCTTCCAAGACAATGCTTTTCGTAGCCAATCTTGGTTTCAACATCGATGACGAAGGCTTGTCTGCTCTCTTCATCGAGGCCGGTATCAATGTCGTGTCTGCCCGTGTTGTTCGCAGGCGCTACGGCAAACCCAGGCGCAGCAAGGGCTATGGCTTCGTCGATGTTGGCAGCGAAGAGGAGCAGAATAAAGCCATCGATGCAATCCAAGGCAAGGAAGTTGGTGGTCGTGCCATTGCTGTCAAGGTCGCTGTCAACACCCCTAGGGAAGAGGAAGCTGAGGAAGATGCCTCCGCAGAGGCTCCTGCTTACTGAATGCCCCATTATGATCAATCATCTCCAGATCCCTCCCTTGACTTCCTTCATATTTAATGCACGTTCTGGTGCAAATTCATCGTGACTTAGTACTTGTTCTTTTGCTAAGTTTCTCGCGATTTTTACAAGTCAAGCAATTTCCCCTTGTTGGCGGTCTGGTGCCGTTTTCTTTCCACGTACTTTCACGGCTA
This sequence comes from Chalciporus piperatus, assembly GCA_038093975.1. NCBI lineage: Eukaryota > Fungi > Basidiomycota > Agaricomycetes > Boletales > Boletaceae > Chalciporus > Chalciporus piperatus. Next base: position 155,795 of record JBBPTG010000025.1, read on the forward strand.
TTGACGACCTGTTCATGCCACAAAACCTGTTGTGTGAGAGTGTTGTTTGTGAGGTGTTTGTTCATACCCGTCATGTCGGATGAGGAGGACTATTTGTCTGACAAGTTCCTCGTTGAGGCTACAACCTCCCAACCAAAGACATATGCCCGACGACGGCAGGAGGTCCTCAAGCAGAGTCAAATCAAGAATGAACAGAACCGAATCAAGAGCCAGCGCCAGCGGGAGCAGGAATCTCGAGAAGAAGGTCTCAGCAAAAGCCTCTTCGAGCACGCAACTGATGATAAGGATGGTGGAAAGAACAAGGCATTGGGAATCATGATGAAGATGGGCTTCAAGATAGGCCAATCTCTGGGCCAGAGCAGCGATAGCTCCGCAATCCACACACCCCCTCCCCTAGGATCCTCGGAGGATGACACGACAGAATCTCCAGAGTCAACTGAACTACCCAAGGCGACGCACAAGATAGAACCACTCCCCCTAAACGAATGGTTAGGTTCGTCACAATGCCCCCCTTTATCTTATCATGTCGTGGGTTTCATCTAGCTTCTAGGCAAGAAGGGGATTGGATTGGGGAAACGCCAAAGATCACCAGGTGCCTCGGAGCGATTGGCGAAAATGGCGAAAATGGCTGAAGGAGCTAGTAAAGAGGATTTCCGAGACCGATCGCGTCGGGAGTACGAGGAGAGGCGCGCCGAGGGCCGTCTTGCGCCCGCGCAACGTACCTGCACGACGCTCGATGAAAAGGCGGGAATCACGGTCAGTCGTTCTTGATTAACCCCGAAGCATGGCTATATGATCTTTTTTTGTTGACTTGTTTCGTCGGCGCTCGCTAGTTCAACGTTCTCTGGCTCAATCCCAACGATCTCGATTCCATTCCCAAAGGATTAATGGACGCCCTGTCGGAATTCACCCAACTGGTTTCTCCAATGTCTATCACTGGGAGAGGTAGCGAAGCATCTCGTTTGCGCGATCAGATGCGCGCAGATGCACTGCAACCTGTTGCTGGTGACGACAATGAAAACGCCCTAGAGGACAAGGCCAGCACGATAATAGAACAAGAGGAATTTCCGCCCGAAACGGTGGAAGAAGCTGCCTATTTTATCCGTCTAGGGGTAAGCAGGATAAGCACGTGTGGATACCAAGCTGACAGTTGTTTGTGTAGCCTCAAGATCGGCTGAGTTTAGTACTTGGATATCTTCGGGAGAAGTATGCGTATTGCTTCTGGTGTGGGACGCAGTACGAGGATGATGACGACCTGGGGAAAAACTGTCCTGGTCCGAGTGAAGATGATCACGACTGACCAATTCATCAGGGAGTTGAATCTTGCAGAGTGTGTCAAAGTGTATTATAATATACTAGAGGGAACGCATGCTGTGGATGATATACAAATGAGGGTCCAAGGATCGTAGAAGAAATAAAGATTTACAGCTGTCCGTAACCAGAGAAACAGGGAACGTGGGTAGATGGGCTGCTGCTGTAAAGACAGGAATGGCGAGCAACGTCAACTTTTAGTATAGCGGGAGTAAAGAGGGAGATATGTTGATCAGTTGTCGCACAATGGGACGAGGAAGTCGATATCTAGAGTCCATTAGTCAGATATACGAGGGGGTAGGAGTGAAGGTAGAGCGATAGTCTCCGGTCTTTCAGCGGGGGCCCGGTGTGGGAAGGAGGCTACCGTCGGTGAATTCTGCGGTGTTCTACGACGGACATAAGATGAGATTGGAGTACTGGCGTGCAGTTCCCGCGAATTCTTGGAGAATTGCAGGGGTGAAGGCTTCTGCCGACCTGGCGACGGGGACAAACGCGGGGAGGTAGACTGGGAAGAAAAGGTCATCAGTTCCACGATCATTCCAACGTCCCGATCGACTCACTCTACGCCCACCCTCTGCCTCCTCAGCAGAGGGGGCCAGCGATGAAGCGCTAGTCTGTCTGATAGATGACTTCACATGTCTTGAGAACCTGTGATCGGATCGAAGGGGATGACTTACGCTAGCTGAAATATATGGGGAAAATCGCACGCCTCGCAGACGAGACGATCCATGCCGTCTGTCGACGTCCATGTCTCGGTGAACCGATTCAGAAGATACATTGAAGGTAGATGATACGGGACTGCAGCTCGGATTTGAGCTGGCAAGTGAGGAGACAGATGAAGTTGAACCGGAGCGGGAACGTGTTGTGGTGATGCGAGGGGGACTCGGAGAGGGCTCAGTCTTAGGCTCGTTGTCAAGACCGAGGGAAGCCATCAGTTCGATGAAGGAGGGGAGGGCAGCCATTTGGGCGGAAATGGAGAGAAGAGTGGGTGGCGGCCTTGGAGAGGGTTGCGGGCAAGGAGGCGGACATCGTTATAAGCAAAAAGGACGGGACAGGCGCCTTGGATACGCCCCACGGTTGTCAGGAAGACAACGTATGAACGGTTGTCAGCATCCACGAGCGTAACCTTGCACCTGCAGGCGTTGTTCTCCGAATGTTGCATAGCTAACAATTATAGGTTGAACCCAGGCTCGTCGGCAAGGTGATCCTCCCCGGGCTAATTACCCGACATAGCTCTCCGGTCCCGAACCGAACAGGCGGTGGCGGGTCTGATCCAGATTCCATAGCACAACTGGTGACTTTGTTTCAGATTAGCTCTCACCGAGAGGGCAAAGATCTGTTGCATGTTCCATAGTTTCTACGCCAAGTCTGTCATGGAATGTCTCACCAAGCAAGTTACCGTATCACCTGAACATAATGATTTTTTCACAAGCCACGCGTTGATCCACCTCGAAACATATCGTACGAGGACGTAGCCGGGTGTGATTTCCGCTTGGTTTCCAAGACCAACTTGAACCAGACCGTCGAGAACGCGGCATTAGACTAAATAACCCTAATTACCTAACGAGAGACTTGGTGTGACAGCGACGCGGTTGTGTCACATCTCTCATCTCTGCAGCCATGAACCAGCCGAATCAGCAGGGCACATCCAGTGGTGGAGGAGGTCCCCAAAACCCGCGTCAGGACACGGAATATATCTGTGCAGGTAGACATGACCTCTCAGGAACGTCGCGTTGTCTGACAATTGCTCAAAGACTGCGGCGCAAAAAATGAGATAAAATCAAGAGAACCCATCCGTTGTCGTGAATGCGGTCACCGTATCATGTATAAGAAGAGAACGAAAAGAAGTAAGCGTCTTTTTTTTCTCTGCGTGTACATCCATTTAAGTTCCCTCCAGTGGTCCAATTCGAGGCACGGTGATGCATCCTGCAAAACATCACGGTTCGGAATCCCGAATGCTCGGCACTGGCACCGGCACAACACAGTGTGGTCCGTGTAGATTTAGGCTTATCCGCCAAAACCAACCCATCCAAGTTGCCAGCCTCGCGAAGAATGTCAGCTGGGTATAACGGATAGAGTACGATCGACAGTCTGAAACATGTGTATGGTATCTTGGAGTAATATTAGCGATGAAATGCAATCATGATACGAGTGACATTACGAGGAACTAATAAGTACAGTTATCGCCACATCGAATTATTCGCTGTACCAGAGAGTTACAGTATATACTATTGGTACCCGGATGTAGTAAAGAAGATTATGGATCTAGGTAACAGTTAAGTGAGAACATAAACTATATGCGAATACGATTCGGAGACCGAGAGCAAATGTATCAATGTTGAAGACGTGAAATCGCGGTACCTCACCACCGTCCAAGCTTCTTGAACCAAAGGTTTAGAAAGCACGTTACAACAATGCGGTCGAGGATGGTGACACAGCGAGGAGCTACCTTCAGTAGCTTTTCTTCTGAAGACCACGTCGCGACGTGTTTGTCCCTCGAGTCGATACACTGAAGATGACTGAGTAGGCGCGATCATTCAAAATGAACTATACTTACGAATATGTCCTTTCCATTTTCTCGTAGTTTCCACTTGTACTCCATCCCGGATGCCTTGAACCTTCGGGACCTGTCCATCCACGTTTGAGTACGCTCATTAGTGCCACGGACTTTCCGAGCTTACTGGCTGCCATTCTTTGTTTTTCGCAAGTCTTTCAAAGAGACCTGAGAACAATCTCTGAGTCAGGGTGCCTATGTCACACGATCACCGGGGCCTACCTCGTCCACGCCAAACCATATCGTAGCATTGGAGCCGGAAGACCACTCTATTTGTCCGGCCGTCTCAAATATCAATGTGTCCATATTCTTGCGATGATAGGTCGTTGTGCCCGTAGAGTGACCGGTGATGGGATGCAAGAACTGCAAAAACAACGATAATGACGTGGACCAGGGTGAGGTAACAGGGGAGCCTACCTTGTAAAGTTCCAGTTCCTCTGCAGCATGTTCTATGACTTGGAATACACGGAAAGTGCGCATGTCCGTATTGCTGTCTGGGCTGGAAACTAAACGAAGTACAATGTCGGTTTCCGTCATGTCAGAGTGAATGAAGTGGACAACGAGGTGCTAGGAGGTGCTAGGCAAATTTTTGGTGAACAAGTGTCAAAGACCTTTAAATGGGCAATTATTGATGGCGTACCTATACATTGAGCGCAGGATCGATCGTATCTCCTGCCTTGATCCGAAAAAAAATCTTTTTAGAAATGAAACCAAGTTTATTGAGTGAGGTGCAAAATGGTACTATGTGACTTATACAAGCGTTACCTGTACGTGATTCAACGTCCGACGTGTTGCGAAATCCAGGAGTCACCGAGCCGTCCATAGTACAGAAAACCTGCCATGGTTCGAATCCAGGGACCAGAATGATGGAGACGAGTTTCATTGGATCTAATTTCCGGCGAGGATCGAGAGAGTCGATCTTCGCTTGAAGAGTCGATCGCCACCTCGGTGCCCACTGTCTGGGTTAAACGGTTGACCATTGACATGACTGACGCTTCGGGTGAAAGATTGGTACACGGAAACAATCTCCAAGGATACTCGTCTCCACAGATTGAGGGGAGATGGAGCAACCGCCTCTAAAAGTGGAAACCAGAGACGACCACGCGTACGAGCTGGTCGGACCAGGCTGGACCAGGCTGGACCCTGCAGGCCAAGTATGGTCGAGTGAGGTGAGTCAAAAAAAACTGGGTGTTGACAAGGAAACAAATTACTTGTCAGATGAGGTCTGATCTCAACAGTGCAGAATTCGCAACGAAGGGTGCCTTGCGAAAACAAACACGCGAAGGAGGGACTCGAGTCGAGCTATCCACTGGCATGTTGCTGTTTGGGGAATATATCGAATCCGGCTGCAGGTAAAAAACGACTCATCCTTACTGGCCCTGACATGTAACCCTGACATTTAGTGTGGATTGTGGATAACGATTTGTCAAGCATACCCAGGGCTACCCAGGGACAGAGGCAATGAACCATGGCATGTGTACCCTGTCGACTTTTATTGCGATCTGCCCACAGTCTGCTTGGCCAGCCTCCCAAAGTGTGGTACGTTATTTTGACGCTTTGCAGATGTCGTTAACATGTACTCGGCTCGGGAGACCGGTCCAGGAGAATACCTAATATGGGAGTCTCCGGTTGTCACGGGGACACCGCCATCGGCATGGGATGACGCGATTTGGATGCTGTCAGCACCCGTCGGCACGGCAAGAGGACACCACCGAGGAGGCTAGTGACTGCGACCAGCGCTGAACCATTTGTCTGCCGACGCTGACAAAAACCATCCAGATATTCTGCGCAGCAACTAGTAATATCTGTTTAGTACTGACGAACGTATCCAATATCGCAATGCCTGACGACAACCCAAGAAGTCATTCCGGTGAAATTGACATTGTAAGTGTTGACCCAATTCGAATGTGTAATGGATATAATGGATACTCACTGGATAAAATTATCTAGGACTCAGACGATGAGTCGCAAGCAGAACACGAAACTCAGGACCAAGGTCCAGGCAAGCCAGGAAGGAAGAAAAATCCAAAGTTCGTCCCAAATCTCGTAGCTCCTCTCTGTTTGCCGACTTTTTTCACAGTTCTCAAGCTTCTCGGAGAGACCAGAATCGTATAGCTCAGCGAGAGTTCCGTTTGAGAAAACAACAGAGGGTGAGTTGCACCGTATCGCAGGACCACGGCTTGTCGCTGAGTGGTGGCCATGATCTAGATTCGTGATCTCGAGGCTCGCGTAGAGCTCCTTTCCGGCTCGCAAGATGAAGCATTTACCGACCTACGAGCAATTATGAAAGGTTCGTACATACATTCGTGAGGTTTCAAGCGTTGGTTTTCATCTCCGTGTTCAGACCTGATGGCTGAAAACATGACCCTACGTAATTTGCTCAGGACTGTTTCTGGGTTCATCGCCGAAGGAAGTGGTGGTATGGTACAGAAGCTTGGCTTTGAGATGCACGAATGGACTGCTTTCCTCAATAAGGCGGAGACGGACACTGCTTGGGAAAGCTTTCAAGCTCGCAGACACGACCGAAATTCGTCGCTGTCGTCGAATGCTATTCCTTCACTGCTGGGCCCGCAATCCACTGCCGCGAAGCGGGCCGCAGAAGACGACGCAATCGGCACTAGTCGTTTGAAGAAATCTAGAACAATGAGTGGCGACGCCTCGACAGACAGGCACGACAATTATCACCTACTCATGTCAATGAGCACTGCTGTGCCTCCCCCTCATCCGCCGACCACTTCTTTATATCCTCCACCTGCGCGATCCCCACAGGAAAATATTTTTTCGGACGTGCTGCGTAATGGTCATGCGAATTCCCCTGTCTTTATGGCACCCACTCCTGCTGGCACCCCTGGGCATTATCCCACGCCTTCGACATCTAGCACATACTCATCATACATGCCTCCAATTGGTATCAGCGTCGACCAGGGGATGAATCCGCTACCCTATCCGCCCAGCAAGAACGAACTGGTAACCTCCCAGCAACGTACCCTGGCCACTCCGCAGAATGACGAGCCTGACGACGAGGAGGCGGCAATGTTTGAGTTGAGAGATCCAAAGAAAATCGAAGCCGTCAAGCTTATCAAGTACGTGACCAATTTCAATTTCTCACAAGTTGTCTCGCAGCGTATAGGCTAATCTGATTGGTAGGTACCATCTCGACAACTACATGCGAAATAGTGCATACTGCTTGCCATCATCATTGCGTCCTACTCTGGTTCAAAGGTGGATTGCATTTCCTTTGTCGTATTTCGAGTCCCTAATCTATTGTTTCCTATAGAACTGTCAATCATGGTATGCTTCCCTGTCTTTGTGTCGTGTGACACCACTGACGCAAAATAGAGAGTGCTATTGACCGCATCGTCCATCCTGAATTGCGGGATCGCATCATCCTTTTGCGAGGTCAGGAGGCAATTTTTTGTGCAGCAACTGACACACTGAACATGCTCTAGGCCAATTTTCCTTGGCCGACTGCATATTTGACTACAAGAAGGCCATCAAACTGCACGGTGATGACGTTCTTGCACACAGCAACTGGGAGTTGGCTGAGTGGTGGCTGCGAAAATACTCGTTCGTGCAGTGTTCTCTACTTCGGCCAAACACTGACTTGCCTGAATGACAGGTACTTGATCGATAAGGCAACCCTCAATATATGCAACCGCTGGAGGCGAGATCGAGGCGAAAGTGAGCTCTCCATGTCTGATATTGGTGCTCAAGGAGACTCCGATGCATAAGATAATCCTTTGTTCTCTATAATGTCTATGTTTAGGCGAGAGGGGTAAATAGTGTATATGTAAGATGAGGGACATTTATTTCTGAGGATTCTGACGAAAGAGTACGGCAACCCGAAGGATGCGACCGACCTCGATAGGTATCACACGTAGCCTAGCCATAAGTAACGCTGAACACTCTTTTCGCCATTCCAATTCCCAGGGCTGATAGGACAATAGTAGGCCAAACTGTACTGAGCCAAACGAATGTGGTTGCATAAGGAGGCACTCACAAGAACATGTTACGCAGATCACCAGGAAGCTTTCTTGACACCCGGAATCTCATTGTTCAATGCCTTGAGTCGGAATTGGTACTAGAAAGGCTCAGCCGGGAGCAAGGCATGACTCGAAGACCCAAACACATACCCTGCAAAGGCCAAACTCGCTGATGACACCTCGTCCACGCCCAGTCTCCGTACATCGATTGACTACGGTTGTCTCACGACTGTACTTGGCGAATGAATTGAGCTGGAGTTGGGCTTGGTGTCGAACGTTGGGAGGAAGTGTCTCATTGCGAGCGACGGAGAGGTAAGCTCGTCGCATCACCTCATTATCTTTGACTCCTTGGCGCGCTTTCATGTCCCGAAGGACACGAATGTTGGGACGGAAGTTTGGCATGTCGGCGCGATGTAGCTTGAGCAAGTACTACAAGTAGTAGTACTAGGTACTTACTGGTGGACTTGTAGCATCAAGCCAAACAATTGTCAATAGACCATAAACTTGAGCTCGCTAACAACTGTACTCAAAATTTTTTGTACATTGCGGATATGGGGAAAGAAGTGGTAGGTTTTTGTCTGCAACGTCGTCTTCTCCAAGTTGTTCATCCCGTCCGTCACTTAAAGCTATAGAATGCCCGGAATCCTTCGCATAACACATCGGCAGCGTCGCACATTCATCTCAGCCCTCTTTGGGCTTACATTCTTTGCCTCGGTCCTGACCGTCTCCGCGTCAAACATCCTACCATGCCCTATGCGGCCTGACCGAAGCTATCACGCGGACAGTGAACGGAAAGTGCACGGGAGCACGGTTGCTGTTGTGGAGAGAAGGCCGAGACGGTGGATACAAGAGAAAGTTGTACCCCAACATTGAGAACCATTTCACCAGCGTTATGTGCGCACAATCAATTCAATTGTCCACACCAGGTTCTGCAGCAGGCCTCCATGCGTGCTTCACCGTGTCGCTGATGGTGCTGTGTCATTAACCCGACACAATACCGAAATGATCTGTTATTAAATGGAATGGGTATACGGAAAGGTCTGGGCCATCTCTATGTGGTACTACAAATTGCAACTGTCCCCGTACTTGGAATCACAGGGACGATAGCGAATTAGGTAGCAGGAGGATTTGTGAGGATGATCACTCTGCCCCTCCCGATCTATTGTGTCCGTTGCGTTGCTGGCGATAATGTTCTTCCTGTTCTTCATGGGTCCCTCTAGAACGAGCACCGCATCGGTGAGCACGAGGGAACAGGGGTGAAATAAACCGACGCACGGTAAAGGATGCTCCTCAATGGGTATGCAAGCTATGAATACGAGAACGTTGATCGCGATCTGAGAAATGAAAACCACACGCAATGCATCCGCATACGAGTCTACTGCCGCTTTCCGAAGAGAAGGAGGAAGGTCTGGAATCGAACTGATCGAATGCCTAATGAACGTGCTCCCTTAGAATAGAAACGTGGATAGTACTGCAAGATGTTTCGTACCGAATCTCTTCTATGATCTGGGCATGGGGTAAAGTGTCAGCATGCATAAGAAACAATTCATATCAACTTCGCCGCTGACATCTAACGATCCAGGCCCAGTTATTCGCTGCCTCAGTTGGCGGAGCAGAACGCTCTGGAGCAGTGCGCCAGATAGACTGACTCCGAGAACCTGTCCAGTGGTGCGGAAAAGATATGTGACTATACGGTGTATACATCAAACCTTGCAGTGATGGGGATGAAAACGTGGGGCTCACTTCCGGTTGCAACAGCCATATCTTCTTTGTAGACCCCTGCGATCATCGCCTGTATAGCTCCAGCTTAGGATGACCGGACGATAGATAATAAAATACTGACAATTAAAGTGGAGGTTATCAGGCTGGCCATTCCGAACCCCTGTGGTACGATGTCAAACCACAAGTGAAAAGCCGAGGTGTTGTCGCCCCATAAAGAAACGAGCACAGTGGCTAATATGCACAGCGCAGCGGAAGCCAATGTAAGATTGTATAATTTCCCAGTTCTGCGCATCCACCTGGACGAGTGGAAGATCAGAAACAACCTCCCTCAAATCGAGACGGACTTGCCAGCCAGCTAATACGCTGCCCGTGGACAGTGCGGCCTAGGAAAGTGAGTCACGAGTCATGACACGATGGGTGTGTGGGACATACGGAGTGCGGCAATAAATGGAGACCTATTGATTAAAATTAGATGACATGCATCAGAATTGACCATGTTCCACTTACCCGCGTTTGTGGACGAGGTCAGCCTGACCGCAGAAAAATATAATGGCACATTGTAAAGCTGCAAGGGAAAGGAAAGGTCATTACAGATGGGTGTTAGTTGTTTCCCACACTAACCATGGAGAATGCAGTCATTGAGCCCAATAAATTGGCCAATGAAACGGCCAACGGTGTTCGTTGCGTTATTAAACGCAGCGGCATTACGGGATAAGGCGCCAATCGCGCCTCGACGTATACGAATGCCACCCAGAAGATAGCGCTCACGGTGATCAGTCCCCAGATCAACTGGTGTGACCACGGGAGCTCTTCTGCTGTTTTCAGGGTGAAAGCTAAGAGCATTCCTGCAACAGCAACAACCAATGTGAATGAGCCGAGGAAATCTATCCGACGAAGCTTCGAGGCTGTTCCTTCGTTCGCGATAGCATCAGGTAACTTAATGTTGACCTTGAGTGCTACCAGCGTAAAAGAAACAAGTAACAGTGGTGCCTGGCCAGAAGGGTAAATCATCCTCGTGAACCGGCCACGCAAGAGGGACGATGACTAACCTGCAAAAGAAAAGCTGCGCGCCTACATGTCTTAAAGTAAGAGTGATACCAAACTTCTGGATCTTAATGCACCTACCATCCCCAGGTATCGTTTATCCAACCCCCGAGTGGCCCGCCCAGGCCAGCTCCGAGACCGAACAATCTGGGGAAACCCATCAGATGACAAGAGGTGATAGAGTGTAGCGACTCACACGTTTGCCATTCCTTGATATAGCCCTCGCTGTTTCCTGGAGAGGTAGGATGGTTTCATTCGTCCGATGACAAGCAATAAGTAAGCACTTACAACGGAACCAAATCAGTGATGGCAACGCTGCTAACTGACGAGGTGTCAGATTTGTGCTGAAACTGACCGAGAGTCATCTAACCTGTCATAACGCTGGAGTGACCCTTAAGCTTGAGTACACATCGCAATTTTGTATCAGCAGCGGTGGTGGTGGACATACCCTCCTCCGCCCATTCCGGCGATTGCCCGAGCAAGAATGAGCATTTCCATTGATGGGGCAAGACCACACGCAATCGTTCCAGAACCTGAGATGTATTAGGAATAGGAAGAAGTCGTTCCTGGTGGGATCAACAAGACTCACCGAATAAAGTCAAGCCGAGAAGCATTGCGCCCTTCCGTCCTAAAATGTCTGATAGTCGTCCTGATAGGAGGTCAGAACTACGACACGAGCAAGATTCTTTCGTTTCACCATATAGCGGGGTAAAACAACACACAGAAAGTAGGTATGAAGTACCGAGATACGAAGATTGTTCCGACTTGTTGAAGTAACTCCCGATTGGTGACAAAAGTGTGGCGACGACTGTACCTGTTGAAATGAGGTTGGGAGAGACTCTTTAATTGCGGATCGACCAAAAGATACCATCTAGGGCACCCAGAAACACAGCACTCCAGAGACCAGAGACAATCCAGAAAAAATCGAGTCGAGAGACTTGATTCAACGGAAGTGGATTTACAGGAGTTGATGGTCCGGAGCTGGGTATGGAGTCATATGAAGACTGGTGGCAGTCAGACTGTTGAAGGAGTGGTCGGGTTTCCTTGGGGTCGCGTGAAGACGATCGGGAAGACATGGGGAAGGAGGATGGGGATGGCGGGTATCACTTTTGATCTGAGGATGTAAGACGGGAGTGTTTGCAGTGAGGACTGAATCAGACTGATGGTACTTAGAAGACTAGCAAGTTGGCGCGCGGGGACATGGCTCCCGGATGTCGAATATATGGATTGGACCAATGTCATGCACATCAAACCTGTCCCCTTGTCATTCTCCGATTACATCGGTTGCATCCCGGCCGAACTGATCTGTTCCTCATCCTATTACCCGACAGGTACACCTACTCCTCTTTCCCGGTCTGCCCCAAGGTCTACCAAGCCAAGCAACCAGACTACCAAGCACACACCGTGACCCCGCCCCCACCTCGTTTTCGCCCCACCAGAGGCATCCAAACCCATTGCACACCCGGCGCCCTTATCCGCATCCCTCGGACTCGCTACATACCTCTAGCCCGATACAATCTTTCTCCGTGTGTGAACTTTTGGCCCTCAGTCATCCTCTGCCATCCAAACTTTGCTTTCTCCCTCTCCGAAGAAGACGGTAGGTGGCGTAATATCCTGTAATATCCCCTTCAGTGACATGGTGTGTGAGATTCTATCAAACTGTTCGCACCCACTCAGCACTTTGAAACAGGTTTCTTCGCTTCACGGATGTGTATCTCCAGACATGCGGATCTTCCCTTGCCATGAAGTCATCATCGCGTGACTTGAGGCACCTCCTGATTCGATGCTACTCTTATCGACGTTCTACATCAGAAATCGCGCTTATGTTCCATCCCGGCCTTTGCGATCCGGGAGACCGGAAGACGTGTCGTTTTATAAACTGTAAGCAAGATCGCAGCGTGGACTGAAATCAGCGCTCACAACTAATCGATTAGCATGTGTCACCATCGCATGACATCTGCAAAGCGTCAAAATAACGTACTCATTCCACCACACTTTGGGAGGCTCTCATTGGCCAAGCAGACTGTAAGCGACTCCAAACCGAGCTAAGCGGTTCAGCCGAGCTCATTGAGCACTCAATGAGCGCTTACAAAAAGATGATGGAGGCCCATGGCCTGCAGTACAACATTACCAACTGTTCTCACGAAGCCGGGAATCTCCTTGACTCCGGGGTGGATTAGCGCCCTATGCACGTATCACCAAGATAAGTTTATCTCATCTTCCTGTGCCTTCCAACAAAGATAGGATTAATCCTGGTTCACGGTATGCATGCGTTGTAGTGCAATGCCCGCACTGGCACGACAACCGACAATCGTCCACGGTAAAGTTTCTGCGCGCTCGCTGATTTCTTCTTAGGACGGTCATTCTTTGATAGTCCTGGGAGGGGAGTATACATGTGGAGGTTATCCGTTTAAACCTCCGCAAATTGCATATATGCACTGACGCAGCTGTCCAAATGATCCCCCGGTCATCTGTAGCGGGGTTTGTACACTCCTCAAGCATTCACTGGGTGTCCGCACCCTGCCTTGTCCCGCTTCCTCTGCCGACAGTTACGACTCCCTCGGAATGCAGAAGGTTCATGATTCCCTCGGCTTCGCAAGGCTGGCACTGCTTGCTACGTTGACTCCGGGAGTGGATTCCAGGTCGTGCCTTGTCGCAAGCATCTGTCTGATCAAGTGTCTGTGGCTCCACATTAGGTGTTCTCTGGCCGACAACGAAGCAGCATCTCAAACAATTCATCGATAAAGCGTCCCCATTAGTGCTTGATCTAGGTTTCGAAACGTTAAATTACCTCTCCCCCACAAATGCAAGCTTCAGCACACAATCATGCACCCTTCCGTGGGGGCTCAGCATTAGCGAGGGTATCAACCTGGATTTCCATGACTATGGGCGTCAAGTGTCTCACTGAGGCACTTATGTCCGTAGATGAGTCTCCACCAATTGATCCTCGAATTGGGGGATCGCCTCGTGCCTGCGTCGATAAAGCTGCGGAGCTTCGCTTTTGGTCCCGACCACATGATCGGATTTTGTTGTAGCCTAACCTGTAGGTGATAAGTCAGTACATGCATACGGCAGCGCAAAATTTTACAGGTTCACGCGTCACGCGGTGTGCCACTGGCAGCTGTCTGAAAACCGACAATTATCGATTTATGTTTTAAATTTTTATGACTTTCTGGGCGCTTACTGTCGTCACCTGGGTAATCGTGGGAAAAAACACATGTCCCATAGTCAGCGTGGCTCCGTTCCATCAATGTGCTCGGAAGAGCTCTCACTTGTCTCCCAAGAACGCGGATGTTTATTGCACGGGAGAAGGACGAAGACTTGGTCCTCGGTCACGCTGGGTCGGGTCGTTGTCGGTTCTAATGTAAATGAAGTGGCGTTTGCCGTCTTACTAAGCTCCGTTTTCTTTACCGTTATGCTCCGTTATATGCTGCCAAAGGGACAATAATCTGCAGTAGTATGGACCTATAATTCTTTGGCCCTTTGGCTACCCTCTTTCGCTTACTGTGACGGAAAACATTTTCTTCTCCGCCTCTCGTGTTCGTTTTTTTCGTGAGGATCCTCGTCTTCCTGATCGTGTCTCCGTCTTCCGTCGTTTCAACAGCGTGATCGAGGATCCCGGATCGACCGCGAAGTCAACCATTCAGATTCACCATGCACTCTCCGCCATCCCCTCTGACGCCGTCACACTCGTCTTGGAAGTCTGTCTTTCGCTTACCGAGCTCATCAAAGAAGCAGCTGGCGAATGTAAACAGTTCTGATCATACTCCCCGATGTATTTCCTCTCCTCTTACCGCCAAACATATACCTGGTCCACCTACCAGTCCATCCCTGACACCTCAATCTGTCGACCAACGCTCGTCGTACAACTCCTCCAACTCGCTGTCAAGTGACTCTAATTTGGGTGGAACCCCAAAATCGTCGTACCTGGTGCCTGATTCCCGAGGTCACGCAAGCCAGACGCAGCGATCGCAGGAGCAGACTCAAACGTCCCATGGGCAAGCAGACGCGATGAACACTCCAGCACACGCTCAACCTCGCGTGAGGACGAAATCGGAGAAGCAGCATATCAATATCAGCCACGCTCCACCCATCGCCACAGCAAAGTCGCAGACGGCCGCAATCTCCCAACAATCTTTCGCGGGCCATGCTCCCTCAGCAAGTCGGTCGGGACCTCTTTCGCCCAGAGCGATGGGGGCATCAGCCACTCGTTTCATTCGTCGCGTTGCTTCTGCACCCAATGCCAAGCATCTCTTCATGTCAGGCTCACGTTCGACTGCGACGACGAAAAACGGTTTACTTGCACCGGCGGAGGTCGTCCCGCCAGTTCCCGGTGCCCCAACTAGTTTCTCGGAGTACGGGGACGACTCTTTGGAAACTATTTCCTCAGGATCCTCACGAGGGCGGTCTTCAAGACACGACCGACATATAGGCCATGGTACTCCCAAGACTAGAATTGCCAATCCGATATCCGAGGGTCCCGGCAAAGTTGCCTTCCGGCGAACCTACTCGAGCAACTCTATCAAAGTTAGATCCGTACGTTTCACTCCGTTGCCTCCCTTCTGTAATCACAATGTTTTATCTGCTCAGGTGGAGGTCGGACCCTCAAGTTTTCTTAAAATCAAGATGCTGGGGAAAGGCGATGTTGGACGTGTCTACTTGGTCAGAGAGAAGAAATCAGATAGGCTATTTGCCATGAAAGGTGGGTTCCATTCGATCTCATTTCTACAAGTGTTTTACCTATATTGTCAGTGCTCTCGAAGAAGGAAATGATTGAGCGGAAAAAAATCAAGCGGGCCTTGACCGAACAGGAAATTCTCGCCACTTCCAATCACCCATTCATAGTCACCCTTTATCATTCCTTCCAATCGGAGGAATACTTGTACTTCTGCATGGAGTACTGTATGGGTGGCGAGTTCTTCCGCGCGTTGCAAACACGTCCCGGAAAATGCCTTCCCGAGGATGGATCACGGTTTTACGCAGCTGAAGTAGTCGCCGCGCTGGAATACCTACATCTGAATGGTTTTATTTATCGCGACCTTAAGCCGGAAAGTATGTCGTCGTTTGTTCCTACTTCCTTTCAGTTTCCGAGGGACTGGTCATCTCTAACTTTGTTGCCACATAGATATCCTCCTTCACCAGTCTGGGCACATCATGCTGTCAGATTTTGATCTGGCTAAGCAATCGGGGCACCCGGGGGGACGGCCAGCCACCATTCACCAATCAGAACCAAACGGGGTATGCGCTTCTCGCGCCAACCATGTGTTGACCTCGAAACGCTCACCGTCTGGTTATAGATACCTATGATTGACACCATGTCATGTACAGCCGACTTCCGAACAAACTCCTTTGTCGGAACCGAGGGTTAGAATGTCGTATGTTTGTATATGATCAACGCTAACCTTGCGCACTTTTTCTTTGCAGAATACATCGCCCCTGAGGTCATCGCCGCGCAGGGACACACTGCAGCCGTAGATTGGTGGACTCTTGGGATACTCATCTATGAGATGATTGTAAGTCTATATTACTCATCTGATACCGAGCCTGTGTGTGGGAGATATCTGACGGGCTACCGCTTGCGTCCGATTTTCGATGATTTTTCGGGGTGGCTCTACATAGTTCGCAACGACCCCATTCAAAGGCAAAGAGCGGAACGATACTTTTGCCAATATTCGGCTATTGCCTGTACATTTCCGTGATTCGCCCAAGGTATCCAGGTGAGTTGACGTCGTGCAGAGTTGCTGCTCCGATGATAGAACTTGTTGGTTAGCGCATGTAAGGATATTGTGGTCCGGCTTTTGGACAAGGACGAGCGGACTCGCTTGGGAAGCAGAAGCGGTGCTAGCGAAGTAAAGCACCACAAATGGTTTGCTAAAATGAACTGGGGTTTGTTGCGTCACACACGGCCACCGGTAAGTCGAAAACACCACGTATTCTTGTTATATTGTTCGGTGTATCAGCACACGCTGTCGGCCACTGATGGTTGGTGCGATACGACATGTGTTTCCTTATTTTATCCTTTCCGCAGTGGATGTGTGGCTAACACGTATGTTTACAGATTATTCCAGCGGCTACAAACGGCATGGATGCAGTAAATTTCCGACACATCAAGGAGTCGCGTTCATTACACCTCGAGGAGCAGAATGGAATCCGTTTGCCTGGTACGCCTGGGTACGATGATGGCCTAGACTCGCCTGCGGACGGTGATCTATTTGGCGCGTTCAATAGTGTCACGATACACTACGATGGTGATCCGTGACCTCGCTCATATCATATACCCCGCTCGAGACCTCACACTGCTTCACCTTGGGTGATTTCTTTTCATATTCTGTGGATTCGGTTTTGGACCAGTGTCTGTCGTTTCTCACATTTTTGCACTCTTTACCTAGATTTTATGCTTGCTTTCACGGAGAAAAAATGGTCGGTTCACCTGTATTATTTGCATCGCATACCTACGCCTTCTTCTTTTACCCTTACTATTCCCTGGAGTATTTACTATACCAATTGCTTTGCACAAACTAACCATTGATCGGCTACCTTTGTTGGTGGTTGACGTTCTTAGTGTTACAATACCTGAATACAGACGAGCTATTCTAATCGCACTGATGGGCATCCGAGGGGACGAGGCATGTGACAGGAAATTGATCAGTAATTCAATACACACCTGTCCTAGGATCATACTGAAAAAGAAGATGAGACTGGGATGAAGATGATGCATTGATGATGGGAGTGGACATAGGTCGGTCCGTGATTTCGACGGCGACAAGTGCATGATTTCGATGTACACGAGATACGATCAGATAACAGGAAGAGAAATGAGCACGTGAAATAATCTGATGTCTTCTGGTTGAGGTGAGATAGAGTCGCAGCGGAATCAAAACGGGGAAATTCACTCGACGACAAGATCACGGGATCGACAGGGGTGCGGTCGAGAGAGTCGGGGGAGTATGTAAGCAGGTCTGATGGAGGAGCAGGGTGGGCGGAAGACGTATTCTTTGTACGTCGGCGAAGACGGTCGAGGTCGAATGAAGGACGGCGGGATTCCATAAGGGGAGAGGAGAAGGGAAGCTGGCAGGTCGATTTCCAAAGTGGGATGACGAGGACCCCGTTGAGTGCGAGAACGAGCCAGGGCGAGCCATTAGTGAGAAAATCCGTGGGGCATGTGAACGGGGTGGACTGATTGCACAGGCGAGAGGAGCCGTATGCACACGGAGAGCACGGGGAGTGCTGTGTGATGAGGCAGGTACACGGGGCTCGAGCACAGGAGGGAGGCATGAGGGGGGGAGGACTGGACACAGCAGGATGGGCCGCTGACATGAGATTCAAACCGCGATTGAGGAGATTCGCATCTGGCGAACTCAATTAACATGGTACAGCGGCAACTCGAACACGATCACATGGAGATCGCGATACAGTGTGGGCGGAGAGTGGCCGAAAAAGGACAAGCGCAGGATACCTCGGCGCCGAGGGAGTGGCACGATATCTGAATTTGGGAGGATAGTATTTGTATATATTTGTATAGAGTTTACCGAGGGTGATTTCCGAACCCGGCCGCGGCTTGTTGTGAGCACCCTGTATTACGTATTTACCGGAAAAGGCAACTGCGGGCCATAATGCAGAGAGGGGGTCACGTAATGTCTATTTTCGGGGAAGATGAATTCTCCACCGGTCAACGATTTTATACTTGTACGGGCTGCGAACAGGAAGTTGTTCGATCGACGACTCGTCTTGAAAAAGAGACGACCTTCAGTCCATCGCGACTGTTCGACAGCCCGTTTTTTTTTCGCTTCTTCTAAAGTACATATCATCCCTTCTCTCGGCACCGTCCGACTCTTTCAACATTCCGTCCCTACGCCCAGCGACGTTCGACATGCAAGACCTCTACGCTCCCTCATACCAACAAAGCAATCACCGCACCCAGTGGTCCCGACACAACGACCACCCATACCCACAAATAAACACGACATCACCCCTATACCCCCAGCAGAACGCTCACAATGACTCTCCCCAAGACGAATCCCCTCAGAACCAACCCGCAAAGGTTCACGACCAACAGCAGCCCCAGCCTCCAAAGTCGGAATCAAAGCCTCAGGCGACCTTCCTCACGAAACTATACGCGTAGGTCATCCCATCCTCACTCCCCACCACTTACCGACGCGTCCTTCCATAGACTCCTCGAGCGTCCAGAGAACCATCATATGATCAGATGGGACCCAGCCGGTGAACACATCATCGTGGAACGTCCAGAGCAGCTTGCCCTCCATGTCCTGCCTAGCGTCTACCGTCAATCCAGATTTGCTTCCTTTTCTCGGCAACTAAACGTCCGTGCTTCTTGATTTCGCGCACCGACACACGTCTCATATAGTTTTAATGAATTTTTAAATTTCTACTACAGATTTATGGTTTCATGCGCAAAGTAAACCTCCGCAACGTCGACCCAGCTATCGATGATCCCGATGCAAGCACATGGTGTAAGTCCGCACCAAGAATTTACAGCCACAACCCTTGCTCTAACACAGCCACTAGCGCATCCCACCTTGAACCGACATTCTCCTCCAGAGGTTGTTGCCAATTTCAAACGCCGCGTCCCCCCGCGCCTGCCCAAACCGAGGAAGCGCGAGACTCAGGAGGCCCCGACGATACCCCCGCCCCGTTCCGCGATCGGTGTGGGACCTGTCCCCCTGACTGTACCGTCCTCGGTTGGCGTCAAACCCAACGTGTTGGGCGGGCGTGCACGCGGCTTTTCCGCGCCTGGTTCGTTCACTCCTCTCAGCCAAGGTGGTGCTGCAGGCTGGGGAACCTCATACCCCCGTGCGGCCTTGCCGCCACTCACGGTTCCCTCCGAGCCTCCCCTCTCCCAGCACCACAGCATTTACAACCAGTCGCACAACCTCCAGCCCATCTCTCCCGCAGATGAGTCCCCCTCCACGCAGTTCAGCGCCATGGGTGCTAGCTCTGGTTACTCCCATCACACCCAGCAGGTTTCATCCTCCCAATACCCCTACTCGGAGCAAAACTGGACGTTCGCTCCAAACAGCTCGACTTCCAGCCACTCTGGGAGCCTTTCGTCGCTCTTGAATCCTCCGACGAGCAGTGGCTACGGTACGCGGCCGACGCCCACAATCAACACTTCTTACGCGTCGTACTCGAACGTGTCCATGCACAGCGACCATACCCCACCCTCGTTGTCCCCCGACACCCACAGCCGTCCCACTACGGGGTACTCCATCTCGTCTGTTTCATCGTTGCCTTACGAAGAGTCGCCCACCCACCAAACTTACCACCAGAGCGACTACTCTCGTCCAGGATCTAGTCATAGACCGCTTTCACCTACACTTTCACGCCCGCCCTCATCTTCGAAGCAATATGGGCCTAGTAGCTCACTAAGGGTTGGCAGACCCCGCCGCCACAGCCAAGCCATGAGCCCTTACCCTTCGCCTTACGAACATCATTCTGAACGACCCTCATCTTCCCCTCAGCCTGCCGATGAGCAAAATGGAACCATGCCGAGAGTGCGGAGTATGATACAGTTGCCATCTGTCGACCCTTACGGCTTCACCTCGAGCCAAACCGAGTTCGCGTACTCTGCCGTAGGCAGCAACCCATCCATGGATTCGATGGATGGGCGCAATGGATGGGGACACCCCGCGCAATCTGCGCAGCGTCCCTCCACAGCTTCTTCCATTAGCGCTGCTTCACATACGTCGTCGTCCCAGGCCAACACGCCCCCGCTCACAGACGGTTACGGTGGGGTTGAGACGGACATCAACCGTTGTAAGTCATTTCGTGATTTGCTTATGTCTTACGGCGTGACTTACTGACCCGTAGTTTCTTGAATAACCTACCCAGTCTCACCAGATTTCGGGTTCGTGCCTATGAATGAACATCTCCCTCTGCAATATACCAAAAGTGACGGGCGAACGATAGATGCACCAACATCTGCAGAGGGATTCTAGATTGGTGCTGTGCGATTCACGATTGTCATAAATTTCCGACCGTCTTCATTCGAACTTGGACGATATCATTCGCTGTTTTGCTGTTGCTTTGATCTCACGATCTGACACTCGTTTTTTTTTCCTTTCTTGCCATTTTGCTTCTCTTTTCAGAAACGTTATATACGAAATTGGAAGATGCCCATCCGTTCATTTCACGAACCCCCCATCATACCTGCCTCATCCGCATCGCTCTCATCCATTCCGCCGTGTATACCTTTGCTCACTCACATGTAGTACCAAGTCTCGTTCACTCTCCACTTTTTGATACCTTTCATCGACCTTTCATTGCTCGTCTCTCCATCTCTCAACTTGTCGCATACGGTTACCCCGTATCCTCGTTACCCCGTTCATTGATATACCTGCTCGTGTCCCCCCTATGGTCCAATGTGATCGGAAGCAAATTGTTGTTTTGTTTCATACCGTCTGGGCGTCGACCTTTCATTTGAGTGGGCGCAGTTGTAACCAACGGGAAAAGTGAGATAAGGTCCTGTTATTTCGGATCGCTGGGAGATAGTTTCACCTTGCTTACTATCAACTCCCTAGGCCCACTCGCCTGATTGATTTGTTCTCACCGCCAAAAGTCTCGACCCCGTCCGACAAACCTGACATTGTTTGTTTCCACGACAGTCCGGGATGCGAACGGCGTCCGTCACCTCGATCAGGAAAGACAGTCGATCTGGACATGCAGATCTTGATCGTGACAGAATTCTGATCGGGAACCTCGAAATTGGTTCATGTCAGCTCATGTTTTGTCTCCTTTTGCTGTTGTATTTTCCTGTTTGTACTAGTATCACACTATGTTACTCGTCATGTGATGTCCGTGTGACGTCACCTTGCAGCCAAATAAATTTATTCATGCATTCACATGTTGGGGTCAGATCGTTAGCATGGGCGTCTCGTCAACGAAAAGGTTAGGTTCAGACGTTGTATTACACACTCACCGCGTCCAATCGAACCCACATGAGGATGATCGATGGATTGATTCAAGATCAAGGACGAACAGGAGGCATGCATGCGATTTAATAGTGGCTGTTTATTATAGAAACACGGGATGGAAGCACGCCGCGTCTGATCTTCCCGATCGATGAATGATCGGCTCCCAATAGGCCTGGGGTACAGGCTGGTACAGGAAGGGCGTGGTTTCAGGTGATCGTTGAATAATGGCAAGGTTCAGTGGCGTTTACACTTGCCGTCGGTCAGCTGCGGCTCCTTCAGGGCAGCTTCCTCCTTTCTACGCCTAATCTGTGCGAAAACCAGGCGTTCTCCGTGAACGTGTTTGGTGATATATGGCTGCTTTCAATGCGGTTCAGGTGTTCGAGATCTGCAGGAAAACGATGCAGGGTTGTATCTCGAATCAATCTAATCTCTGAGGTACAGTGGCAAGCCTCGTGTTCAGTCAGGGGGGTTGTGCACAGCGTGCAAACTGTATTGCCGCACCAACAAGGCAGGCGAGTCAAGTGAGTCAACGAGCGTAGTAGGGCAGAGAAGGATTAAGTGTAGAGCGGTAATCATATGTTCAAGGGGTAAAAAAATCGATCCCTAGTGAAAAGTGTACACCCTGATTTAAACAGGAAAAAAAATACATACAATTTCGTCCGTATTTCCGAGTCCTTGAAGTTTAAGATATCTCCAATTCCCATTCGATCCAACACGATATAGCTGGTCGGCAGAAAAGCCGCATGCAACATGCGATGGATATGGATATAGCAGTCGCTAAACTGCACCGGTGCCAGCCGAATTTGTGTCGTTCCGCCGAGATGGAACGAGGTTGTGTGGGATGAGCTCAGTTTCCGTCATGATTTCCCGCGAGCGAGATGCTGAAGGGAGACGACCGTATGTATGTGGGGGGAGGTCATCGTCGAGTGGGACGTCCGAGCCCAGGAATGCTACTCTTTCCTCTGACACATTGCCAGATGGCTCCGCCTCATCATCCAACTCATCATCAACCGCCCGTCGTGCGACCCAGCTGATGTATACGAACAGGGCAACACACAGCAAGATACCACCGACCGTCCAGACCTTGCTCCATCCGTCCTTCTGTTCTTCCGATGTACCATCTTCCTTCTGCGCACTGAAGGAGCGAATGCCTGCGCCGATGCTTGTGTGTACGATCACCTTGAAGAGGGAGAGCGCTGTGCACGTAACGTAGGTCTTCATCTCCAAGGTCGTTGCGGCAAGAACGGCGTTCATCACATTGTAAGGGTATGGTGCAAGGCGGATGAGGAAAAGTAGTTGAGGTTTGCGTTCAATGGCTTGCACTGCTCGGCATAGTCCTCGTGTCGATTGCAGCCAACGGGCAATGTGCTCGCGAAGGAAAGTGCGAGATAAGGAAAAGACGACAATTGCGCCTGATAAAGCTGCAGTGTAGGATATCACCGCGCCGATCCATGGGCCATAGGTATAACCAGAGAGCGTGATCAACGTGGAATATAATGGAAGAGGGGCTGTCGTGTTTGAGAAGCGTCGAGGCAGATAGAAGCACCAGGGATGGGTAGAGCGAGACAGAAATAGTAAAAAATACAGCACACAGAGAATCGAGAGGCGGACGTACGGAAAGTGGTGATAAAAATCAGGCAGAAGAGTATGGCATAGCCAAAGTACTCGTCGTTGCGCAACCAGTGGGAGAGTTGATCAAGACCTGTATAAACACCAGTTGAAAGTTCGAATTCACGAGTCGGCAAGATATGCAATGGAACAAAAACATGTTAGATTTAGCACGGATTTGTTCAGAGGACAGTCGGGGATTTGCAGCCAATCAAATCTTTGGTATTACTCACCGTCAAACACCTGCGTCTTCCAAAACGCGATCGCTAGCAAGAAACCGAGACTAGTAGCACCGTACGCCAACACAGGCGACCACTTTCTGAACAGATTCCATATTCGAAGTGTGCGGGGGCGAACGTAGCGAAGGGACTGCGATCGAGGACCCGAGGACACGGATGAAGCGCGCGCTGGGATGAATGAGTGTGCCTGACGGTTGGTGCTGCGGAGCGGGGGAGTCTGTGGACTCGAGGGGATATCGCTGGGGGAAGACGAGGTGCTCAATTTTTCTTCTGACATGGTAGGCTCCTTGAATGTCCTGGGCGTCTGGATTGTTTCTCGTACTCGACTTTGCTGGGTAGAAACGGTTACTATAAGGCAATGGGCAATTGATGGGATCCGGCCCAGGTGGTGCGAAGGCGAAAATGAGAAATCTACCCAAACAAAGGGAGGCGAGAGCGTACAAGACGCAAGGGAGGGGAAGTGTGACAGGAGGGAAGCAAAGGAAAGACTTGGATGGTAAAAATATAAAACTTGGAACAGTTGCGGTACAGGGACTCCATCTTGACATTACCACCTTCCTATCTCGGTCAAACTCACACGCCATCATCACAGGTCTACCGTCTTGGAACCCGTACTGCGCATCATGTGAACTCTTCTAATCAATTCCAATGACCAGTGACTCAGTGAGTATAGCTGTTGCGAGGTAGAGTACCTGTAATATGTCTTTTTCGTCGATCATACGACCGCAGCACTGCATCCGTTTGAGGCACGCGCGCTAACCCCATGCAAAGTCTCAGTTGATTGGCGCCGATTGCCAATATTCGGAAGAAAGTCGTACATCCGTTCAACATTCCTGGTACGTCGACGGTCGCGCTGTGCCCACTTGGACGTTGCATACGTTGCGTATTGGTACAGCGCGACATTCCGAAATAAAGTGCCATATGAGGGACCGTATTGGACAAAATTATTGACTTTGTTTTGCCAAGTTTTTGGACTTGGAATCACACAGATTTGGACTTCGAGCACAATTCCTTGATTTTGATCCTTGACCTTGATGCTCCACCTTCCTAAATAGGTGGTTTCTGCGTACGTAATCAAGTGTGCTGTGTAAGTATTCAGCGAGGAACATTATCATACACGCCGTATCGATATACTAAATTATCCGCCCTTTCCTCCGTTTCCGCTTCTCATCGACGCAGAGCCGTTCAGCGCAGTCAACTGCCTCCACCTCTTCCCCCGACAATCGACATCGCGGGATACAACAGCGTTCCCAACTGACGCGGCCCCAAGCCATCCTGGGGAATGATCAATCAACGGAGGGTTTGCCTGTGCGACCACTCACGGATGAGGAGACGGCCAACAAGGTGCACAAGGGTCCGGCTGGATTCGGGCGATGGTGGATGGTGGCGTATAAACATTACGACCCGGGGTGCCACCAGACATACGCAGTTCTGGCGTATTCATGTAGGCTGTCATGACTGGCGGTAGGTGCCTATATGCATGGTATCCGTCGTCTCTCAATGCTATCTTTATAGATCCTGAGATGCTCTGGCGGTCCTGCAGGATGCCTTGGCATGCTGATACGCTTCTCCAACTCGCTGAAGTTTATCATCATCGTGAAGGTGAGCGTAACAGCGTATATGCGTGCGCTTCACTCAGCTCCATCTGTTCAGAGTATAGTACAAACTCGACGATACCTCCCGGAACCTGTGCAGCAATCCATGGGTTCTGATCGTAAAAGGCGAGGATTTGAGCACACGTTGCACTGTCAGGGATGAGTCTGGCGAGGTGTCTGTCTTCGGCTTGGGTTCGTCTCCCCCTCTCCCTCTTGGGCATGAGTCAGGTGTGAAGGGGTCTTCGGCGCCGTGAAGAAGAGAGCCTCATATGTAGATCGTGTGGTGGGAGGGAGAGGGTCGCAGGTGAGGTGTCTGCCTTGCGTGACGTCAGGTGGGATGAAGGTAGTCAGAACGCGGTTCTGGCGTTGTGCAAGGTTGTGCATGGGTTTATTTGAGGACGAAGACATGTAGGTATATCGGAACCTCGCTCCGTCTCCCAACTGAATGCGAAGCGCGAGTGAAACACGACGGCCTACTAGTTCCGCTGCAGCAGTTCTGATCATGTATAGTGAATCCTGGGATCTCCTGTTCGTTCATGAGGTGGAAAACAAATGTATGATGCGATCTGTACAGAAAAACAACGATAAGAGTATGGGTCTACAAAGTTCGGATCCGATGGGCTAGGTGGGCCAAAAGAGCACACCGAGTCCTTACTTGTGTAGTGAGTGAGATTCTCCATCAGCCGTGACTCTTCCTTGCAGTCCACCTCGATTCCAGATCGTGATGGCTGAGCCGAGGGTCGTCCATCATCCGACGCAGCCGGAGAATGTTGTAGTTGACCTTGGGTTGACCATGAATCAATATCTGTTCAGTGAGCGAGCGGGGTCTGTTAATCAAACCAAATTAGGAAGGTGGAGCATCAAGTCCCAAGTCGAATGCGCAAAATTCGAAGTCCAGGTTGCAGGAAGTGAGCACCAAAAGCAAAGATATTTCGGACCAAACGCAAGACATCCTGGCAAAATTGCTTGGACGATTTTGTCCAGTGCGGTCCCTCAAAGTGCCAGACTGAGACGCGCTCAACCTTGTTCACACGCATCTCTTTACTCGGCAACTATCATCCTTGTTGCTCGTAAACGTGCTACTAGTCTTATTTTTGCACTTGAACACCCTTCCTTTCTTGCACTGACACCGCCGCATCAACACATCCTCCTCCGGGCACATCCCGAGCGGAAAGCTAAAGAAGGTTGTCCTAGCGCACGGAGAAATGTCCTCCCTACGCTTCCTCTACCAACGCACTCCATTCCGCGCACGTGTGCAGCAGAATCGGACATACAGTGATCCAGCATCTCAGCAAAGATCTGGTCACGCAAACTTTTATGCGTCCATGCTTCCTGCCATGATCCCAGTGGCGTTGCTCGGGTCGGCGGTGTACATGGTAAGTTCCTCCTGCCATTTGATATATTCATCATTCGTCTCCAGTGTTTCGTCTCTTGTCTCTGGGTGCTCCTTTACTTTTTGGCAGTCCGGCGTCGCAGCACCGCTCTGACAGGATTATTGACCCCCGCCGTCTTCTTTCCTATCATTCTTCGCTTCTGGTTCATGTCCCGCTCATAATGGTCGATTATTCGCGTCTATCAAATATCCAGGGACTACAACTCACTCAGAGCCGACTGGCGCACGAAAAGTTCCTCGATGAGGCGAAAGAGCGCATCCGTGCACTCGAAGAGGAAGTAGATACACTCCAGAGACAACGATCATCTGGAGTCCCGGTCACGTTGTCTTCCAATCCTGTGCAATCTCCCAAGAGTCGATCTTGGTTACCATGGTCTTGATTATGAAATACGGTTTCCCATTCAGATGAAAGGTCTACACACGATATGGTTCGACCAAAGATGTAGTACGTTAGCAAGGATAATGCCAGGGGTATGAATCAAACAGAACAGCAATGATAGATGGAATAGTGCACAAGAGAAGCAGGTGAACCGATACTGAACCAGAACAGAAAGGTCCACATAGTACGCGGAGAAATTAGAAGCAACCGACGCACACCAGTATACGTCACTCTCAGACCGTATTCGAAAGGACTTTGTTAACGAGAACGGACTTATATTTATCATATAGTTTCGCAGAACTGTTCACAAGACGTTGAGCGAAGGTTAGGGAGACATCAGATAATAGTCACCTGAGAATGCCAGCTGCGAGACCAGCGAAGGCCTGAATGGTATCTTTTCCACGTTTAAGTCTGAATATGTCATACGCTGGCAGGGCGTTAGATCAACAGCAAAAAGACAACCATAGGTATTTTCCTTACAGACAAAGATAAAGTCCATTATCAGTTTCGCTCGCGAGGCCTGCAGCCAGTAGCTCTTGCGCTGGAGCCTGGAAAGTTCCTGTTCGTCGAGTTTTGAAGTCTTCGGTCGGGATTTGGATGTCGCACCGTCCAACGACTCCTTGTACGCTCGGGTTTCCACTACAACGCGCATTTAGCAAACATTTCGGTTATTCGCTCAATATTTACCTTGACGCTGTAGACTCTCCACAATGTTCATCTCCACCCCATTCTCAACCAAACCGACCAAAGTGCCGAAAAGCCAACACCAATCTGCAAACCGTGCGGCACGGGCACCAGTTCTAGGACCGACAAACCCAAGTCGTGACAATGTATAAATATCGTCTGAGAGGCCGTTCACAAGGTCCAGGAGGACTGGTGGCGGTGCAGAAAGCAGCGCTTGCAAGAACGGATGCGAGAGAAGAGTACTGCTGAAGGACGGCGACGGCTTCTTTGCTAGGGTATCAGCAAGGCCATGAGGAGTCGTGGATGAACCGGCCGAAGAAAATGGGACCGTCTTTTGTGCCATTACGGCGCTCAAGGGAGTGAGCCAGTTGAAAAGAATGAGCATTTTCCTGAAATACAAAGTTAGGAGTACCCAAACCAATAGCTAGTAGACAAGACAGTACCTTGTGAAGGAGAAGCCACTGCGAGCAGACTCGAGCCGCCGTACAAGTTCGTGTGGCAAGCCGGCCTTGCTATTTC
The DNA here is from genome assembly GCA_038093975.1 of Chalciporus piperatus. NCBI lineage: Eukaryota > Fungi > Basidiomycota > Agaricomycetes > Boletales > Boletaceae > Chalciporus > Chalciporus piperatus. The sequence goes on from JBBPTG010000025.1 coordinate 183,757, forward strand.
TGAATAGTATTTTGGTATGCAAGAGCAGGTATACACGTATCGTATATTGCATCAGTTTCTACCGTCAGAAACGCGTTAACCGACTCCACCTGCAGAAGTAGTAATAGTACGCACAAATGCTTTGTCCCGTCCGTCACTCGTGATGAGCATGTCCCGCCACACTTCATGCCTGCCAACCTTTTTCCCTGCCTCTATTGCACGCTCGTTCGCCTCGTCTACTTCATCCTCCTGGTCAGCATCCTCTGCCGAGGCGCCCTTCTCCGTAGCCTGCTCCTCGGATTTCTCGTCCCACAAATGTATGCTGGGATTCCCAAAGTGTGACCGAGCTGTTGTACTTGGGCGGGGCGTACGGGGCGGATGTGCGGACAGTGGGTTTACCTGAAAGGAGTTGTCCATATCGAAGGAGGGTGGTGTGTAGAACTGCGCCTGCATCGAGTCACGTAACGAGGAGGATGGCATGAGGTCTCCGTCCTCGTTAGGGAATGATACTGAGGACATATTGGCCTAGAATTAGGACGTCGAGAACTCCAGAGGGCGAGGACGGGCTAGGGAAGTAAAGAGGACCAGAGAGAATTGCTCGCTATGACCAAGTGTAGTACGACCGTTTCCCCAGGAACAAACACAGCGTAAACAAAGTGGCAGGACCTTGGACCGCTGCACCGTCTAGGGACTCTCAACTTAACAAAGGATGTCATATGGATTCCGTTCACCCGTATCTCGTTCCGAAGCTACCTCACCTCACCTGGCCAGGCCAACCTTCGACACCGAACTTCTTCGTACATACATGAAGAAACTTCTGCAGACGACTCTCCAACACGCGATCTGGTCTTCTGATCGGGATCAAGTAAAATCTTGGATGAAGGATATCAAGGAGCGTGTCAAAGTTCGGATGATAGAGATACAACCATCTTGTTTGTGAGTTTCGACGTCCAAAGTTTCAGGTGGACGTTGACAGATCGCGACCAGCAAGTATATCATTCTAGTTCAGATAAATGAAAATCTCAATCAGGGTGGACGGTAGGTCGACGGAGTTCTGTCCCGAATTGCACGGGCTCATTGACTCTTGATGTAACAGTGCTGACATGATCTCCCACTGGGAAGACGGTGACGCTTGTATAAACGAACTTTTCTATAACGTTCGCACCCCTCGACTATGCATTTTGGATGAACAATGACACTCTTTTCGCAGGACTCTATAATTTGCACGTGTATCGCACTCGCTATTCGAAGTTCGTCATGACACCTGGACTATTCTCAGGTCTGCAGCGTTAGATTGCACCCCTTTGTACCTGTATTCCGAGGAAACTCAGAGTGCAAGTTCCGTATCGACACGCTATCAATACATCACGCTGTACCGGCAACACCCGCACTGTGTTTTCCAAACGACGGTGTGCGATACTCCGCTATCTTTGTCCAACTACCGAATCCGCGCCTTCTGCCGCAAAACACCTGCGGTTCCCCTTGTCCGAATTGGGCGCACCGTACTTCTGTTTTAACCTCCTTGTTTGCACATCACTTCCAGAAGATGTCGCCGCGGTTCTAATGTCCAGCGAATTATCGACGAGGCTAATTCACGAACTCAAACTCACGTTCGCTCGTCCGCCCTTGTCGTTCGAAGTTAAATTATCCTTAATTTTGACGTGATGTATCCCCTCGCTCCCTTTCATGCCCATGAATTTAATCAGGTCATTGGCCCTTCTGATACATTTGCAAGTTACACGGGCTTTACCAGCCTAAGGTAGCGTTGATTCGGTTCCCGAATATCCCGGGTTGGATTGACTGTCATCGTGAAGAGAGTATGTTTGCCTCGTTTTCTCACCGCTCGGCGCTCATCAACTTCTTTGCTTAAACCGGCGACTGGGTCATCTTGTGCCCGCACAATGTCTCACGAAACAGATCAGTAGTTTGGCCTCCTCTCCTGGGAATATCTCTCCGTCTATTCGCCACCTTCCCATCCCTTGATCTCCGAGGAGTCGATGACGGGAAACGTCGTCTCCGCCCAAAGAATCAAACAGATCCCTCGATCTCGAGGATCTGAAATCTCGCACGAAGCTGTATACCAAGGATGGACTGATTGTAGTGAACGTCATGCGGAAAACGGGAACACCCCGTCTCTGGTATGATGTATTCTAAACGTCTGCTTCAGTCCCAATACCAGCCTGGTGGAGTCCGTCGCTCAGTTTTATCACCCCAAATTCCCCAGGTCGACTCGTTCAACCCGCGCTGCCTCTAATCCCGGATGACGGAGATTTGGCAATACGATTTTCAGCAGCCTTTGCATCGGTTGACCATCGGGACTGTCCGTACCCCGCAAGAGTCTCCCCGTTTCTTCTTCTGATGGCATCGATGGTATGCGTTACAGATCATCAGCACATTTGGCATTGTTCAGATATCACAACTGTGCGTCCAATCGGCGGCTGATACATTGCTGATGTATTGCAGCCCAACACACGTGTAGCAATACCTCAGCCTGCGTGTCAAAACAGACGTTTCTATGCTTTCATTTCGTTAGGCGAGAATTCCCAGTGATTCCCCCTGAGTCACAGGTCAGTCCACAAAATTATACATTGTATGTACACCGTGTTTTTTTACGTCGACAACACATGTGTTGGTATCTCCCACTCATCTCGCGTATTTGGGGGGATATCCATTCTCGTCCGCTCCGTTTGTTCAACCGCCCCTTATTGCGGTATCGTGTAGGACGCAAAGATAAGTCCGGTTTTTGTATTTCAAGCATTTCTCCCAGCGGACAGCGAACAATTGACATAGATGAGACCACGATATCTATCTATCTTTATACCCTCACTTGCCTTCCTGAAATAGCCAGGCCTAACCCTTTCTTTCAGAGTCTCACCCATCCGGGCAACTCAGTTCCTATCTCAAACCCCGAACATATCTGTCGGAAAATAGCTCCTATCCCACTTGTTCTCACATTTTCTGACTAGGACAAGAAGGGATAGTTTCGTACTCCCACGTAACGATTGAATCGTAATTGGGGCATTCTAAAGTAGCGAACAATCGTGCTATGGATTCCCATGACTCGTCATTAAGTAGGCGCAGAAGCTGAATGGTTGTCTGCCGTTAACTGCATGCAAGCCGTCAGCTGCATCAACTTTTTGTAAGCGCTCATTGAGTGCTCAATGAGCTCGGCTGGACCGCTTAGCTCGGTTTGGAGTCGCTTACAGTCTGCTTGGCCAATGAGAGCCTCCCAAAGTGTGGTGGAATGAGTACGTTATTTTGACGCTTTGCAGATGTGGGGAATGGCTGCCCCATGGCTAACAGCCCCGTTCATTGAAATTTGACACCATGTAGGTGTCAACGTAAACCACAGCATACGGTGAATGGGCTATGTAACCCTGGACAGCATGCAACGCTGCCGCAATGTAAATCAGACAACGTGTAAAGAGAATGATTGGACTAGCCCTATTGGCGAAAGCTATGAATTGTCTAGCCCGTCGGCAGGGGGTCTCCTTTCCGTTCCAAGGGAAAGTCTAGTAATAGGTCCCTGAAAAGTGAGTGAGCTTCATCAACTCGAAGAGCTGGGTGAATAACCACGTGTGCACAAAAGTGAACCAGCTCAGCTCTGGATAGACGTCCTCGGGGTCCTCATACCTTCTTAAAAACATGCGTGTAATAAAGGCACATCTCCCGAGATGGGCGTCAGGAATTTTTAGAACACACACACACACCAGTGCTTACCACCGTCAGCCACAGAGGCTACCTTACCTGAGACTTCCACCCAACCGTGTGGGTCGAGAGGTCCGAGGAACTGAGGATACGGTACCACGGTTTTTCGCTGCCCCAATCGGTGGCCGTAGTTCAAGTGATTATATGGCGCGGGTGGCCGTCCACACTTTCCGAGTCTCTGACCTAAAAGATCAATGGTTTGATTTTAACTTGTACATCCACCCTAGACGAGGACGAAAATAGTTCCAGTGAGAACGGATAGAAACCCCCACAATGGCCCGCCAGCTTTCAGGCCTGTTGACATGACCGCCGCATCAACCGCACAAAGATTCCCATAGTCATGACTCATAGTCAATGATGGAAACTGGGCGTCAAAGACAACCAACTTCGGGATAGATGTAAATGGGTGGGTTTTGTTGTACGTTGGAGTCACGGATACATGCGGGGACCTTGGGAAAACTCGCTGGATGTAGTCCAACGGTAATATTTCATAAGAATCATGACTCAAGTCAAGTGGACGAGACCATACCATATCTTGTCATATGACGCGGCCCGTACGCGGAAAATGGATAGAGCGGCGGAGTGGGGGGTGTATCCGAGTCCTGCTAGGTGGACTGAGGTATCCAAAGGGGAGAACGCCGTACATGGTTGCGCGCATAGGGAAAACAGGTATCAGTTTTTTTCAGCTCGTGAGAGCACTGACCTGGATGTGTTGGAGGTCGCCTGATGGCGTTGCGAAAGGGTTGCGCCGGCGCCACAAAGCCCGTGAAGAAGTGCAGATAAAAGGTTGAGAAGTCACGGACGTAGGCGAAAAGTCCGAGGGTGGCTTCTTAGAATCCGACTCTCGATCACAGCACGAAGGACGTGGAGGACTCCAGGAGGAGAGGACGCGGGCAAGCCTACACTGGAAACCTTGCCATCCCATATGTGGCTGCCTATATTAGCGGAGCAAATGGGTGCAGAGCGTAAGGATTACCCAGTTGAAGTGTTGTTACCAAGATTTCTTGAGTGTGTAGACGGGATCTGATAAAAAAAATCCAACGGAGTTGCGTTGCTGATGGGCTACTCGACAAGATATTGACCAACTAAGAGGAACTTGACTCCGAAAAGGATTTCTGTGGGTCACAAGGAGCGCGGATATAACTTCTCAGGTGTCTACGGACTCTTTTACATTCGGATTTGGGTAGAGGAACTCTGCAGTTTCGGGAAAGTTCTTTGCGAGCGCCTCGTTTAACAACGTGCGATAAGACTGGGAGAATTTATGAGCTACGAGGATCACGAAACTCAGTGACGCAAGGTAACGTACATCAATAGCAGCTATCTTTCCATTCATGAACTGGTTCTCAGTTGCCGCTCTCTCTAATCTCTCCTTGGTGAGTTGCATCGGATTTCTCGAGTTGTCGATATCTTGCAACACCTGAAAGGGGATCATGGTTCGAATGTGTTGTGCCATCTCGTCGATTGTCGCCAGATGACGAACCACCTCATTGCTGGGATGGATAGCATGAATGACGATATCTAGGGAAAGATACTGTGACATACGCCCTGAGACCAACTTGCTTTCCACCGGCTGGGTTATCGCGCTCCTTTGTGGAATCATTGATCGCGGTCGTGCCGAGATTGTACAACGCGTGTGCGAGTCCATGTAGCTCCAGCTCTAAATCACCTTGCGAGCCCTCGGGAGGAGGTGACTGCGAAGACCGTGGTGAGTCTGGTGCATGCGTGTCTAATGGCTCATCCGACATGTGTCTTTAATCGAGGAAATTTACATGCTGTGCGGGGGGCACAGCATGTAAATGCGTAAATGGGGTTCCTTCGGGGAACCCCGGGGTCGCACCGCTTGCCGGATATGGCAAGCGTTTTGCAGGCGAAAGTCGCCCGAACGAGCGCGGTCGCGTTCGACGACGGGCGACGTCGAAGACCGAATGGAGGTGGAGGGGCTCGGGCACAGAGGGCCCTTGGCGAGAAGGGTGGTCTGGTCTCGTTTGTGTAGAAAAAATCAATAGAAAAATGGTGTACATTCTGCTAAGTAACTGAGTGTGAACCTACATTATGGAAGCTTGTTCGAGGTGCATGGTCACTGCGAGAACGATCGGCGCGCGTCAGCGCGCCCCACCGGAGATGCTGTCGAGGTCTGGAGGAGTGGTGTGTTGTAAAATCGATCTCGAGCGAAGGCGGGCCGGAAAACGATTTACAGACGGGCGTGTAATTTTTGTAAATTCGAGCGCTGATTGGCTGACGCGTGTGTAAATGTTGTAAATTTTTCGGGCCAACTCACTTTACGCACTTATCCCCGCCAAACGGGCACTTATCTCCACTTTACACCTTTGTACCCCAGTTTCCTAGTCTTTTTTTCGATGTAGCTACCTATTTACACAGTGTAGAATGCTTCCCCAGTCGTTCTCCACCCGTCCCGACCCTTTTCGCGTCTTTCTCGACGAGCGCGGTCGTCGCCGTGCGTCACTCGCGGACTCGACCTCCTCCTCGAGCGCGCGCCTCCCGCATTTGGAAGGGGTCCGGTGATGTAAGCGACGACGCGACGCGTCGGCACGTGACTCAGCGGAACCCCAAGTCACGTGTCACGTTCACGTGCCCGATTGCCTTATCCGGGGTGCACAGCTTGTAAATTTCTCGAGATAAGTGATGACATCAAGATGACATTGCTTGCTTCAGGGGAAAATGATTTGTATATTTCCAAACGAGGACAGATATATACACTAGGGTTAGGGTTAGAATTCAAGAAGAGCGAAAAAAAACGGCCTGCCCAGCCAGAGTGGCCGTGGCAGGACAGGAAAATATTGAGACAGTGCATGAGCCGAAGCTCATACAAACCGCGGACACCCTCTGTATGGACAGGGTCGCCGTGCTATGGAAGGTCCCCGTGGCCCGTAAACCCGGATACCTGAAGGGGCGTGCGCCATCAAGGTAAGTATGAGTTGTTCAGTTGTCTGCTCCCCAGCTTTATACCTCAACTGTCTGCGCACGGACCACAAGATCCTCAGTTCGCTTTTGGCAACTCAACGAAGCCATTTCTGGAAAGACCCATATGTCAAGACCCGTTCCGTCAGTTCCGTGTGCTGTTGCGAACAATGCGATCACAGGCGCTCTACGAGTATCTCTATCATTGAGCATGCCAGGTTTGGGACGGTCAGCCAGGATTCTTACACGTTCACTTCAGTCGCCTGGTATACGTTCCCCTCGCAGCTCATTTTTGAAATCTGTTGCCTTCCGAGGCGCCGATCGAAATATGTCTGCAGTATCCCCTTCCCCTCCCATTGCAGTTGCTAACAAAGAACTGGTTGAACTGATGAAAGAGAACCCAACTGCCGGTTGGGACAATGCATGGTCCGGTGTGAGCTCGTTATAAATTCATCGCAGTGTTACCATCTTGCTTGCAGGAGGATCGGTCTCACCCCATGGGACTCGGGCGACGTCCAGCCTGCGCTCCGTGACCTGATTTTGTCAAATGAGCTTGAGCTTCCCAAGTCAGGTCGTGCTCTGATTCCGGGTTGTGGTACGGTGAGTATTATTTATTAGAAACCACCAAGCTGCATTCACTCCATGTCGCCAAGGGGTATGACGCGACTTTAATCGCATCCCGCCTTGGTCTCGACACGCTGGGCATTGACCTATCCCCCACGGCCGTCCAGGCTGCTCGCGAGTAAGGTGTACAGGACAATTACATGGCTTGTACTGATTCCCTCCAGTCACTTCGCAAAGATTTCTGCAGGACTTCCCGCTACCAAAGTGTCATTCGAAGCTGTTGATTTTTTCGATTTCTCGGTCCCCGACGACCTGAAATTCTCCCTCATATTTGAACACACGTAAGTGTTTTTGCTGCCTCGCTCGCAACTTTTCGGTAGCCCTTTTGTAGGTTCTTTGTTGCTATTCCGCCGGCTCTTCGGAGTGAGTGGGGGAAACAAATTTCCGCGTTGCTGAAGCCAGGCGGTTATCTCATCACGTTGATCTTTCCGCTCAACCTTCCCGTGGAGGAGGGGCCGCCTTTCTATGTCATACCCGAACACTACGACGAGGTTCTCGGAGAGGGTTGGGAGAAGTTACTCGATAGAGTCCCGACAAACTCGCACCCAAGGCGTGTGGGGAGGGAGAGGCTCGTCATCTATAGGAAATTATAATAGTCATCTATGCACGAATAGGACCCGTTTTTTTCGGGTTGATCCAGTCCTTGGAAGACTTCCATGTGCGGACATGATCGACAGGCTGAATTGGTCTTCCAACCACGTGTGAATTTTTGCAAGCTCAAGACCAACCTCTCCAGACTCGAGAGCACAGTACCACCATATTTGCGGTCGCAAGTGGGTTTCGGAGGCGGCCTGACGCGTATGCCATGCAGAGGTCTTTCACGAACATCCGAATCGCAACCAACCCTCGACGTCCTCCCCTACACCGACGCGTTCACCTCTCCGCGACCTTACCTGCACCCAGCATTGTTAATTCCAGATTCGATACCGAGTCGTACGCAGACAGGGACTCCATTCGGGATCGCAAGCTCAATGGTATAAAGAGCATATTGTCCCAGGTTGGAACCGACAGTTCAATCGTTTGGGCACGATACGTGGACTTCACGAGCACCCTCGATTACCGCAGTCTCCCCCTTGAAATCCACCAACAGGTCCTTCGGAAATGTGTTCCCCATCCCACAGCTCTTCGTCCTTTCGCTGCTCGACGTATGCAAGGCCCTGCACCCCCTCGCTCCGCTCATATATACGAGGCTCGGTTGAAGACTGTCATGCGCAACATTCGTTCCCTGACCAAAAAGCCTTCCGTCGACGACTACAATTACATTCTGGAGCAGTTCGCTGCCGTTGGTCATTTATACGGTTCTATGAACGTATATGATGAACTCACACACGTCCTCAAGCTCCAGCCTAACATCCGGACGTTCTGTCTCAATCTCCAGACAATTGGCCACCGACTCACACTTCCTATGTACAAATCTCGGAGAACAAAGATTCAGACTGACTGCGCAGACTTTTGCAAGCGGTTGCTGAACGACATGAACATCCTTGATATCCCCTTTACCTCCACCGTTCTTGACCTCGCCATGCGCATATCAAAGGAAACGGCGGACCAGGCCACATATACGCAACTATTGAAGTTGGTCTATGGGATTGACTTGGACTTCCCTGACCATCCCCCTCTACAATGGGATCAGACCACGCCTGTCGATGCCGAGGCTGGTATTCCTCAACTATCTGGATTCCAGCCTTTCTCCACTGCCGCGCTAAACACGACCATTGACATGATCGGTCGATCTGGCAACGTTTCTAAACTCGTCCAGACTTTCGAGGTCCTCACCCAACCCTTACCCCCACAAGCCAGTCAACATTATTCCATGGAGTTCGATGAAGAAGACGACTTCGGTGTCGTCAACCCCGCCGCTACCCAACCACATCGGACTCCGCATGCGAAACCGAATTCTACCACTTACAATCTCCTACTCAAACACCTGTCGCGTGCTAATCATTCAACTCTCGCTCGACACTACCTCTTCCAGGCATACAGGCTTGATCGAGTCGTGGATCGAGCTGTGCGGACGCAGATCTATCATTCCCCATACAAAACACCAGCACCCCAATTCGCCATCAACAAGACCATGCTCATCTCCGTGTTTGGAACGGCGAAAACGAACAAAGATATGGAGTTGATGCGATTTGTTGGATACATCGCGCGTCAGACGTATAGGAGAAAGAAGAATGACATTGAATATTATAAGGAACTCCGGGAGCTGCGGCGGCAGGGACTACAACCTGTTGCACCAGATCACAACCCTTCTCGACCTTTCTCGACCTTACTCGTCGATACGGCCTCGTCGTCGTCGTCGTCTCAGGCTGCTGCTTCTCCCGATTCCCCGACAGTTGCACTGTCAGAATTCTCACGTCCCATCAAGTATTTCGACATATCTCTCCACCTGGATATCCTTCAAAAGGGCATGGAGGATGTTGCTGCTTTCTACACTCAAGAATTCCTCCCATCTCTTACTCGCAAGACCCAACGTGTCAAGGAACGGTTAGGGAGACGGGTGTGGAATCAAAAGGACGTGTACTTGCGCACTACGCGTGACCGATCGGTCGTCTCACGGGAGAATTGGAAGGACATGGTGAACTTTCAGTTGGACAGGACACCTGAGGGTGAAAAGCTGGCTAAGACGAGGGCTGCTGCTCGAGCAAAGCCGGGACGATTAGCAGCTTCGAAGGGATTGGGAACTTCAGCGGTTGGGAATCGTTCCTCGATAGCCTTTTGTGAGTTGAATGCTTTCTATGCAAATGTCGGCGCTCATTCGCTGATGCTGTCCTTTCGTTAGTTAATCCGTCCTTTAATGGGAGTTAACCGTGGTGTTCCTAGGCATACTCATCGAAGTCGACATACATTATATATCTTACGTTCGTCTATATACCGCGAGTTGAGGTTTTCTGATGCGGGACAGCAACGACGTGCATCCATGGCTGAACTATCTGGCATCTGAGCCGCAAGTATACACAACAAACCTACATCCAATGGCCGAAAAATCGTGCAAGTACATAAACCACAAACTACACCAACTTCTTGTGCTCCGCAGCCCGATCGTCTACGACTTTCTCCATGGCATCTAGCCATAAGTTAATGTCTGTCTGATTAACACCCTTGGTTGACAATCCATTCGAAGCGGAAGACGCAGCTACGCTGGAGGCACGCGTGCCAACACCGATGTATCGTGCTAACGCGAGTACGGGCAGGCGACGAAGTGCGCGACCTGAGAGACCTTGCTCCTGTTGAATTCCACAGAGTCATGTGGGAGACAAGAGGAAAAAATATTCATAAACCGTCTTACCCTGCACTTGGCGGCGAGCCGGAGGAGTGTTCTCCCTATTTTGTCTTTCTGAGTACGGGCCGGATCCATGATCTCGTCGGATAGACTGTTCTCAGAATGCCACCCATGTTTTTCCATATACAGCACATCTTCCAGTGACGGGACAGACTGCAAAGTAATCAGCAATCGTTTGGGTGCCTGCTCTGACTCGGACTGACCACTTGATGCACTATACCCTTCAGGACGAATTCGCAGAGTGAACTACGAAGGATCTCGTAGATAGCCTCCCGAGGGGGAACATCTATGTACTGAATGATGTCCGCCCTATCAACGAAAGCAGAATCTATCGCCAAGTCAGAGGGGGGATCCACGATAGAGGGATGACAGACCGATGGCTTTAGCAAGGTTGCTCGTCGACATCACTAAGACATTTTTTCTGTGTTTCAACTTGTCAAGTTGAGTAAGGAGGGCGTTGACCACCTAAATGTTTCATTAGGATGTGAGACAGAATGACATCAACTATTGACTGACCCGCAGACCATCAGACGGCTCAGTTCCTGCCATAGCGCCTGCTCTGGCCGCTGTCAGAGACTCGACTTCATCTACAGGGAGACGTTAACCTGCGCATATATGCAGTGATGGAGGGATGGGAGAAACCGACCGATGAGCACGATCACGAAACAATCCTCATCTTCGACCATTTCCATGATGCTGTTGAATAATCGTTGAACGAGCTTTCCTGATTCTGAGAACCAGCGGGAAAAGAGAGAGTGCGAGTTAATTTCCAGCAAACGCGCTTGCGTGTAGCTGTCAGTTAGGGACTTAATATACACATACAGCAAGATCTCTGAGAGCGCATACCGATGTGAGAGTCGTATTGAAAGTTTCTGAGCTAGCGCTCGACAGAGCGAGGTTTTTCCCGTCCCAGGAGGACCGTGAAGTAGAACCACTCTGTTCCATGAGATGAGGTTAACTGAATGGTGGTGAGTGAGTGAGCTCAAATAAAGCGCGAATGCCTACAGTCAACTTTAGCATCGCTCAAAACAAGGGTGGCATGTATGTAGTCGAGGAGTTTCAGTTTGATGTTGTCCGCGTATATCAATCCCTCCCACAATCCCTCCCAGGATCTACAGGGTAACTCACAGACACTGGCCGCAAGTACGTCCTCACCTCCATCGCCAGAGCCGTTGGCGTATTCTTCTATAGTATCGCTCTCGGATGGCTGGTAAGTGTGTATTTGAAGCGAAATTTCACTCAGGGGAAGGGAGGTTGAGGGACACGAGGTCTCGGCAACTGCGATACGCTCGACTGAGGACGCAAGAGTTGGATCGACTTCCCAGCCATTCAAGACTGAGGGGAGAGATAGTCGCTCAAACGACGTGGTTATGTAGTCCCGCACGAGATCTTGTATGATATCCATTCTTCTCCGTGCCTTTGGGGCAAGACGGACCTCGACTGTAGATAGAGAGCAGCTCGAGCGATGATTAGATATCCACAAGGATAACGTTTACCGTGCACTGTCCATATCTCCGGTTCAGTGGATTGATGTTGGTCCATGGCAGAAAGAGTCGTGCAGGATCGGTGAATGCCGCGAGGAGGACGCGTTGCAGTGAACCAAACAACGCGTACACAAGGGAGATAACATCACGTGGTCGGAGATCAGTAAGTATGTGACTTACTAGTAGTTACAGACTTGAGCGCAGCGGTCAACATCGAACGAGACATGGCGGATACCTCCAGCACACCATCCTGCCCTGCACCAGGCGCAGAACAACCAAGCACCATCTCACAGGATGTGCTCGATCCCTCTACTTTCGTTCCACCAACTCCCCTCCCAAGCCCTCGCATCACCATCGAGTTTTGTGATAGAGTACGGATTAACGATTCGAATGGTAAAGCTTGAAGTTGCTAAACTATCGTATCTCTCTAGTGTCGTTGGTATGTTTGCTTGGTGGCCCTGACAAGATCACGAGTTCAAGGGCTACCGACAGGTTACATCGAGCAACCTGGGTGTCGACTGAGCTATTTCTTACCTTCCCTCCTCCAGCTCTCAAGGCGATATCGGTCGTGCCGTTGAATGCGGACGATACCGCTGGTCGATTCCGCGTATGGCTGGAGTTCGAAGGTAACTCCGTCTTGATATGGGATCGTAAAGTCGAAGGCGGTTTCCCAGAACTCAAGGTGCTGGTAAGCAGCTGGCTGATAGAGCTGACGGGATACTGTTTGACCTTTGTGCAGAAACAACGCATTCGAGATCGCATCCAGCCCGGCAAGTCACTCGGCCACTCGGACAGAAAGTCGTCGTAAATGCATTGCAGCCTATATGATAAATAATATCGAGTCGCATAGAAATTGTTTCTCCATCCGCTTGAGAGCGTAATGGATTTACTTTGAGTTCGTATCCAAGTGGTGTGGAGTGTGGACTTGTTTTCCGCCACATGATATTGGCTCCGTGTAGCACCTGGTCTTTTCGAGTTGTTGAGCTCAGGCTCGTCCAAGTCATTAATTGCTTCGCCTCGAACCCAACTCACGCTCCCTTTTCTCTTACAGACTATCATGAGCGACGACCGACTAGACAAACTCATCAGCCAATGCAAAAACAACGGTCCGTTCTGGTCTTCATTGGTTCGAAATACCCGCCAACCCTTCCATAGATGTTGAAGTTAAACTCGAGGCTGTCACGAAACTTCAAGCTGAATTCGAGGCTGGCGTAGAGGTGCGCGACGCTCTGAATGCATTTAAATGTCCTTTCGCTGAGGTTTTGTGTTGTTCAGATAGCAGATCCCGAACCACTCATCGCCGTTCTCAAAGCATGTCTCCGTATTTCAAACCAACACCTCACGACTGCCACTCTTTCTGCCATCCTTCCGCTCCTCCCTCTTATAACTTCTCGTCCTAATGTCACGCCAAACACAGGCGCACGTCCATTCTCTGCTTCATCATCCACGTCTTCATCACAGGGTTCAAGCTACGATGTATCTGTCCTGCGTCAAGTCATGGGTGCCTTTTTACCTTCACCCGGTGTCTTTGAGAGGCTTGGTGATACACGCGAGAAGGCTCGAGACAAGGCGCGTGAAACGCTTGTTGTCATCGGCGGAATCGCGTTCCGCTCTTCCCCATCCACGTCCAAGCTTGCGAGTGGCAAGGGCACCGAACCACCTATTGCCGTTTTTGAACGGTTTCTAAAGGACAGTGGCCTCTCCAGTAAAGTATGGAGGGTTCGAGAACAGGTGAGAGCACTCTTCTCTGCAATCTTGAGAATCAACCAATGTCTTTCGATCAGTCTATCCTTGTGCTCGTGAACATTCGCCGGGCACATCACACGTTCCCTATCCGACAGTACCTCTCCCTTTTGGTAGATACCCTAGAAGACACGGATGGCAATGTTCGTGCATGTGCGACACCTTCGATCATCCAGCTTTTCACGGGCCCTGGTGTCACAGACACGGCGCGTGCTGACCTCAAGAAGGAGATGACGAAGAAGAATGTCAGAAAGGCGATCGTTGACAACGTCCTAAACAAACTCATGGGTAGCAGTCGAGGCGCCGGAGCGAGCACTCCTCTGAGCGAAGGGTCAGAGAGTGGAGAATCTTCGGGAAAGAAGGAGTACATTCCGCCAAGTTTGATGCTGCAAAACAGACGCCCAACCGCTGGAGCCGGGCCACCCGCCGCTGCACCAATGGCGCGTGCGGTAAGCCATGGTCAAGTCAGAGAACCATCAAGACCAGCCAGCAGAACAGCGATGGTGGTTTCACCTCCTCCATCTCAGCCTTCAAGCGAAACTGCGAGCACAGTTGAACCTGCTTTTGTATGCTTCCTCTATTACCTTTCGGCTGTCTCATCTTTATACGGGCTATAGATTGCATCAACTCGAGACCTTGAGAACGAGTTTGCAACCATGGCTAAAGCATTCGAGGTATGTTCTTGCTGGTGCATTATGGAGCGCAACCTTGAGCGAGTATACTTTGACCAGGGCAGAGAGACTGAACACAATTGGGCTGCGCGTGAAAAGGGAATACAGCGCGTGCGAGGAATGCTCAAAGGAGATATCCATTCAAGATACCCCGATGTCTTTTTCCAATGCCTCAAGGACGGATTTATACAGTCTTCGCTGAAAACAGTGAGCTTCACACCGACTACCCGTGATTCTCCGAGAACGTTTGCTGACGGTCTATTTGTTAGCTCGCAAGTTTGAGAACCACTGTTGCTTCTAATACCTGTTCATTCTACACCGAGCTGGCAGCCGCTCTTGGCACAGGCATTGACCCCTTTTGTGAAACACTATTCACGAATCTGCTCCGCATGGCGGGGTTCACAAAGAAGATTATCGTCCAACAGTCGCAACAAGTTGTGTCCACTGTCATGCAGTATTCCTCCGCCCACCCCCGCACCCTTTTACCCCTCTTGTGGAACATTTTGCAAGAGAAGACTGTCCAATCTCGAACATATGGCGTAGCCCATATGAAAACATATTTAGAAGTCCACGGTCACCGGTCAAAGTCGCATATTGAATCTGCTGGTGGTTTGGAGATATTGGAGAAGTCTGTAAAGAAGGCCCTCTCAGATCCAAATCCTGCAGTGCGAGAGAGTGCACGGACTGCGTTTTGGGTTTTTGATGGTATTTGGCATGACAGGGCAACCGTGATCATGGACTCATTGGATGCAACCGCCCGAAAACAGTTGGAAAAGGCGTGCCCAGATCCTACTGCAATAGCCGACCTTCCTCCAACCACTCCGGGCTTGAAAAAAAGCAGTATTGCAGCGGCGATTGCAGCTAGTCGCGCAAAGGCGAAGGCTATCGCGAATGCGCCTCCAACCCTTAGACATCAGGCCACATCCACGTCGCGTGCCGCGGGAACGGTCTCCCCACCCTCGAGGAGCCCTACTTCTTCGAGTAGTCCGTCCAGTAGGTCTGCTAACGGTCGCACGTCTCCGACACCTCCGTCCCGGTCTTCGCAGTCTCCCCGTTCATCCTTGTCTCCCCCAACGCCGCCTAGGTCCCGCATTCTTTCTAATAATGCTGGCATGCCACGATCTGTCAGCACCTCGATAATTTCGACTCACGCTCGAACACCTTCGGATTCGGTTGCCAGTTCTGCGGATGCTATGAGGCGTCGAACCTCCTCCCCTCTTGCACCTCCTTCTCCTACTCGACCCTCTACCGTCCGAAGATCTCCACAGCCTGGCCTTCCGGTATCCCATAGCGACCCTGTAAACCTTCGGCACGCTCCTTCACTCGCTCGGCAGTCTATAGTAATGCCCGATCTAGATGACCAAGATTCTTTCCTCCTAGCCACGATCATCCCCGTGCCAGATGACAGTGACTCTGACATGGACGAATCTGAGGACCCACCGTCTTTTTCCACACCATACAAGTTATATCCTCCTGCGTTAAGTAGTGTTTCCCAACAGCCATCTTTCTCCCCATCGTCTGGCCTTTCGACGCCCAACACGGCATCGAACGCACTCTCCGACTCTCCTGGAAAGCCGTATGATCAAATACCCGTCGAGGACGCGCTCCGTGCACGTGCTGAGCAGGCACAAAGTGCCGCAGAGCGTCTGTTGGAATTAAACGACCCCGAGGCGGAAGATAATGCACATTCAGCGATTCCCGCTTCGCTCCTACTCGGTAGCAGTACTACGGTCACGCCAAAGCCGCCCAAGGTACCCGCTATCCCTAAGATTATGAAGAGTCTGGCACCCCCTGTGACGCCAGAGAATCGGAATATTGCCATCTTTCGACAAGCAGCCTTGTTCAAGAACAGTCCAATGAACGGCAGGAAACCCTCCGATCCGTTGGTTAAGCCATTGCAAGACCAGGCTCATGAAAATGGATGGTGGTCGAAGCGGGTTTCAAGTAACTATTGATATTTCTTCCATGTCATCTATATTCTGATCTATCCCTATAGCGATCGCTCATGGGACCCCTTTGAAGGGTATCGAACCGATAGAAGAGCTTCAGGAATTCATAACTGCTCTCGAGGATGGGGATGCCAATGTTCGCGTCTTGCAGAAGTTGGCATTGCTTTGCACGAACAACCCTATACCTGCGGATACGGCCTCGCCACTGAGCCCTCGCCTCGGATTGCCCTCGAGTCCGTCACCATTCAATTCAGTCACGCGTACACTTCCCCCCGTCATCCCGGACACGTGGACCAAAGAGAAGAGTTTCGACCGCTTATTCGATGGGTTGATGCAATTCCTGGACCCGACCAAAGTGAGTCTTCTTTCGGTCGATGTAAAACGTTTGGATGCCATAGTTTTCTCCATAGGACGCTGAGCAACTTGAATATGCATTGATCGTCGTATGGGAAATCCTTGAGAATCAAGCAGCTTTCCTCGAGGGAAAAGAATCAGAGCTCTTCTCTGCGTTATTCAGAGTGCGGTACTGCAATGCAATCGACGTAAGCTCCCACCTTGATATTTTTTTTTCTCATTCCTGACCCACCTTTAGGTTCTTGAAGCGACCAAGACCATCCGGGATGCACTATGTTCACGCATAGCACCAGTGTATGGCTTGACAACGATGCACAGCAGTCTGCGTGCGTTCCTTGCCGAGCCTGCATCGGATACGAGCGTCAAGGGGGGCTCGCATGCGTTCGGTTTGATTGGGCTTGGCAAATTCATCTTGAGGCTACCTGCTGAAGTGCTTGAAGAAGAGCTACCACGCCTCAAGCAAACCTTGGTTTACGTGAGTTTCATCCGCTGCGAGATTCTGAACCATAACATGACCGTGACCATTTTTCAGGCCCTCAACGACACTTCAACGCTCGTCATTCGTGAAGCTGCCTATGCTGCGATCATCGCTTCTCAAATGGTATTGCGCGACGAAGGTCACCTCTTCACGCTCTTGGACGGACTTGACGATAACAAGAAAAACCTGCTCACTTACTACTTCGAGAAGCACGGTGCCCGGGAACTCGACTTCTCCGCTGGCTCGGCGGGCACTGCTGGCATGTTCAAGCTCGAGACTCAGATGGGCAGACTCGACAAGATCATGAATACCCCCCAGAAGGGAAGGCAAAGTAGTGAATAGTGAAGCATGTATCATACCCTGGGGGTTGCACTTGTGATTTTCCTTGCGCGTCCTTGTTAAAAAAAATCATACCGGCGAAGATTTCCTCCGATCAATTTTCAACACTCCTTTCTCTTGTTCCTATTACTCGTTTCTTCGCTCTGCATGTCACACTCGTTTTATATTTGTTTGATACCACATCTTCATTTCTCGCCAATGTACAATAGGTAGTGGCCCCTCACAGTCTTTTTTTATCTAGCATTCACACTGTGTCTCTACCTTATTATGATTCCAGTGTAACCAGTCATGCATCATGCCGCCATGTGGTTATCTGCGTAGAGCAATTCTCCATAAGAAATAGCCAATGCCGTAGAGCATTCCCCCGACATGACCCGCCGTGTCGATGTTGTTGCGCTATCCGATCATGCAAAGTCAGTAACCGCGGTTCCCTTCAAGTTCCAGGAAACACGAAAACACTTGCCTTGTCCGAAATGCTCTGCCATATGTCGTAACCAAGGATACCAGGAAGGAACGCCCAAGCTGGACAGGGGATGACGAAAAAGATCAGGAACTTGTTGTGTGGAAAGGCACATGCATATAGGGCAACAGTCGCCATCGTTGCACCTGGGCAAGGGGATATTAGTATTGGAGGACGTAATGGAGCTAATAAATGGGCTGCTCGTAACTCACCGCTTGCACCGAGAGAGGAGACATTTTCCCGTCTGTAATACCGATTCCAAGCGATGCTGGTGAGACTTGAGCATATGCCACCTGATGGAAAACAACGAGACGGGTCGCAATGAGCCGAGTCGAGCATGGGGCCAGTCAAGGAACACACCTATGAGGTAGAGTCCTAAGAACCGTTTGTTACCCAGTAATTGCATGACAGCTGGTGCCATGAAATAGAAAGTCATGCCGTTGAGGGCTAAATGCCAGGGCTCCATGTGAGAGAAACAGGAAGTGACGAGGGTCCATCTAACAGACCGTTAGTGCAAATACGGCGAGAAGCGTTTGCAAGTTCACATACATGCGACCAGAGGTAACGTTGGCCATGTTGACTTGAAAGTTGTTCATCATGAACATCAACAAGGTACTGTCGCCCGAGCCTCGCTATACATGAGTCGCGTCACGCTAACATACGTCGGAGGTAAATTGACGAACGTATGTTATCATAGCCGTTTGCCAGACCAAGAAGACGCCAGCATTGACTGCAATTATACCCCAGAGAATGGTGTTGCTGTTCAGAGAATCGAGCCAGTCGCGACGGGGAGGGGGACGGCGCCATGACGAGCCTGAGCCACGGGAACGGAAGACATCTCGATGGGTTGCATTGCGCAAGTCGGTACGGATGAATTGAAGGATGCGCGACAATGTGGATTCCGGGAAGAGGCCATGGCGAGCGATGGGTGAGGGTGGACGACATGGTGGTATGGCGAGTGGTGATCGAAGTGAGTTGCTAGTCCTGAACGAACGGGCAAATAAATGAGTGTTACATCGGAGACGGTGTGAGGAGTTGCGAAAGAGGAAGACGATATTAGACATGGAAGAACACAAGTATAACAGATGGAAACCAGCGGACTTGTTCACTTGACGACCATAACACACGAAAACACGACTCGTAGTCTGACTACTACGGACTACACGTCGTTGTCGAGCAGGATGTCGCACCATTTGTTTCTGCTTTCGCCATCGGATACGCCGATCTACAACTTAACCCACTACACTAGCAAGCCTGCCCAGACGACGAGCTATCCGTTGTCGTCGAATCTACCGAGCTGGTCAACATCTGCGTTTGCCGGTACACTGACTGCGTTATCAGGAGCCTCGAGCGCGACACAATCACATCATGTTCAAGCTGGAGGAGGCAAGATGGGAGGGGGACAGGACCGCCATGTAATCCAGATGATTGCAAACGCGAGTCTGGATATGATTGAGGATGTGATGCGGAAAGAAAATGCGATGTAAGGACATGATGCCCGTCAGGTATATCTAGACTGAGGCTGTGTGCACAGGTACCTGAAATCGGTAGACAAGTTCAACGAATGGACGGTGTCGGCATTTGTGACACCGGGCAGTGAGTGTGGAGACGGAAGAGAGAGAGAATGATGCTGAGGGTTGAAACAGACATGAAATTTATACTACTACACGAGAGCAAGAACGAGGAGGGGATACGGGGATTCTTGCAGGAGGTGTGGGAGTTGTATGTCAAGGTGAGCGAGTGGACGTGGAGATGTGGGCGGTGTTGACGTCTGAGTAGACGATGTTGAATCCGTTCCACACTGCACACACAGCGATCCGGAGTACAGTTTTTGATGGACGAGTGCGGGCTAGTGCCAAAAAGTATCTGTAGACAAGTAACTTAGTGGGTGACTCGGGTCCGCATGTGGATAAGAACAGCCACTGTCTATTGTCTTGATCGCGATCCGCTCTTTCTTGTTTTCTCTCCCACTCATCCGAATTGTCTTCAAATCTTTTCTTCTCTCCTTCTTTCTTTCAACGAGGACATCGTCCAGTTATACCAGTCAGTCTATCTTACCCCTCATACCCTCCCCGCTCCTAATACACACCCTACCACAGTTGTATCATTTTCTCTCTAATCGTCTTTCTCTTAATATCTCTCTGTTTCACCACACACTTCTCTCCTCAAACAGTACACAATGGCGACAGCCCATCATTCGTCCTCTCGCGCATCCTTGCTCAACGGTCTCCGCACCGGTGGCGTCCGCTCAACCTCCATGAGCGTCCCTCACACTGGTGCCCCAGCCGGCCTTTTTAACATTCCCCGCTTCGCATCTTCTGCAATCCACCAATCCGTCTTTCCCGAGGAAGAAGAAGAATTCGATCAAGTATCAGACCTCTTCTCCCAGAGCTTGTATGTCAACCACATGCACAACAACCCCGGTCATCCGATGACCCCTGCGGTCGACGGAACAAACAACAGGTTCATGCAACACCAGATGGCTGGCCAGAGGGCTTTGAACCCAAACAGCGTCCCATTTAGTCCCGCTTTCCAACAGCCCATCCAGCAGCAGGTCGCTTCCCAAGAGGCGCAGTTGCTCGCATATCAACAAATGCAATTGATGCAGCTCGAAATCATGCGTCTGCAGGCTAGTATCTCCTCCCCCTTTTCTCTAAATAGCCTGAACCATTTCCCACAGAATGCACAGGCTCAGCACAATCAGCAGGTGCAAGCTGCTGTCCTTGCAGAGGCCCTCCGTCAGCAGGCTAGACGCGGTTCGGTAGGATTCGTCCCAGCTTCAGCTGGCCCCGTGAACACCACATTCGACTTGCGCTCGAATTCCCCTCCAGCCCGTCGTCCTAGCCAGGCCGAGATTCTCAAAGCTCAGCTTGGCATCAACTCCATGCCACAGTCACAGCCAGATGATCAAGTTCCGATGACTGCCGCTCTCAGCGGACGATTTGGCGCCCGTCTCCCCTCGAACACCGTTGCTTTCCCGACGCTTCCCGACGCTGTCTCTCGGAGCTCTTCGCCCCCCAAACAGAGTACTATGGCTGGTCCAACGCGGAGTGGTTCGCCGCCCAAGGATAGCATACCATCCAAGTCTGATGCTGCGACTTCCTGGAGACGTGGAAACACGACTAACTCTGCTCTCAATGGGTTGCGTACCACATCCAATGCGTCTCCCAGCGTTAAGATTACTCCTCCCCCTGGCGAGCGCTGTTCTCCCCCACCTTTGACACCTACCACCAAGCTTCGCCCTCGCCCGTTGAGCTTCTTCTCTTTGGCTCATCCCGACGTACGTGCGGTTGCCGTTGATTCGGGAAGTGATCACGAGGACGCGTTCTCGTCTGATAGTTCAACTTCCCAGTCGAACCCAGCCACGCCCCAGTCTTCAGTTTCGCTCGATGCAGCTCCCCTCTCCCCTCGTGAGGAAGCAGCGAAGAAGCTGTACGAAGAGCTTGGTATGGGCCGTCCTGTCCCTCACATTGTGCAGGCAACCGCGATGTCGCTTCCTCAGAGGGTCGCCAGTCAGGCAGTCAGACAGCCTCGGGGCCCTCCATCTGGTGCTGACGAGCTTGGTCCAAAGAACTTTGCCACCAGAATCAGGCGCAAGGCCATCGGTGGCTTGGGTGTTCTCATGGATGCTCGGGAACGCCGAGTGTCGATCGAAGTGTACTGAATGAGAATCGCCCATCCTACATCGTGAAGAACATCTTTTGTTTCGTCAATCAAGTCTCTCCAATCAAATACCTTCCACTCCTTTCCAATGCTTCCAATGTCTGCGCTCGATACAGTTGAACTGCTCCAATACTATTTCGCGCACGACTGGTGATTTGGACTCAACCTGGTGCTAGCACCCGCTCCAATGCCCTTCCTTTTTCAAGTATGGCCTGTCCATTTTCCTAGTTCCCAGTTCGGTGGACTTGTTGTTTCAGTAGTGCTTGCCATTACGTGGTTCTGCCCTACCATCCGCACAGAAGTGCGACCACTTTTTTTCTCGGTTGTTATTTAACCTCGAGGCTCCTCTGTTGGGAGGGAAGTTGATCTTCTAGGGTGTTGGACCAAGCTCATTAACAACTAGTCATTGTCCCATACGTGTACTCGTTATCGCGTTATCCAAACAATAACATGTTGACTGCAACATTCTAGTGGGAAGTGGGATCTCTGTCACCCAGTCATTATACATTTGGCTATACATATCTACAAGTCAACTCTGGGCGACCAAGACATCACGAGGGCATTGCTGGATCATGTGCCAAATAATCCACAAGCAAGCGATTTCCCACTATTTACACCGTTGACCAACAATAGCCTTGCCATGCTCCTGCAAAAATGAGATAGTCAGGCCCGGAAATACGAGCTGACGAACGAAACAAACCTGCCACTCTTCTTTGCTTATCCATAGTTGGTGGAAAGTGCCCAGGCTGGCCAAGATACTGCCTCCCAGCCATCCACCATACCGTCTCTCGGTAGGGTTCCCAGGGGCATGTATTTTCACCTTGATGAAACGATCAAAAAGAGTCAGACAATCCCACATCCTGTCTACGAGCTCATACTGACGTGAGGGAAGTTACGTGAGAGCTCCGTCTCAAGTCGGCTTGCGAAACCTGAAAACAAACTACCTCCGCCGGTGAGGACGACGTTTCCCATGAGGACTTGGCGAAGGTCTGGGTCACAGGCTCGCAGCGATTCAGAGAGCAACGCCGGGATGTTTTTAGGTAGATTTGGATTTTGAGCCTATAGCCGCGCCGTGAGGTGTGAGGGAGTCGCTCCGAGGCTGGGGGAAGAAAAATACGACTTACGACAAGCTGTGGAGAGTGATAGAAGAACTCTTCTCCGACTTGGAAACGGTCTGCAGCAAAGTAGTTGTTGTATCCCGTTGGGAACTCGTATTGACGCGGTGGGCGAGCAGAGGCGGCCCTAAATGCAAGTGAATGAATGAAATGGGGAAAGAAAGATGGAGCCTACTGTTCGTTCCATCCCTGGTCAAGAACACCAGCCACGCTTTGAATCCATTCGTCTACTTCGCGACTTTCGGACCACGATTTCCAGCTCTCCGTGGTCCCAGCAAGTCTGTCCTCACGTAGCGTGAATTGCGGAGGAGCCCCCGACTCCACGGGCTAAAAGGTACCATCTTAGGGATTTAAGAGATCAGAAATATCATACACGCTCACAATTTTTGTGGCGATCAGTTGGTGGGAGGATAGGTCGATACTTCTTCGGGTTGGTGTTGGACTCGCCAGAATGTGCTTTGCATGCGCACGCACGAGTTTTGGAAGTGCAGAATAGACGAGGCCTGGATGGACCGATCAACAAGACCACAAGCTCTAGAGAGCGGCGAGTACGTACCCTTTCTGAGGACGAAACCGTCTACGACGGGTGTGATGCTTGCCATAGAATGACCAATATCAACGACAAGGGCGGAGCCTTTGCCTGCAGCGAACCTGCCAAGTGACTTTCAATTATCGAGACGCGCGGAAAGGAGTATAGACTTACGCATTCAACACGCCCGTGTTCGCGATGTAAAAAGCGGGCACTTGGAATTCTTCGAACATGATCTCAGCCATGCGTTCCCGATTCGCAGGCGTATTCCATGCGGGCTCGGTAACGAGAATTGGGTGTTCGGATGGGCTGGTGCGCATCACGTCCACGAGAGCATGCGATATCAGAGCAGGAATGGGGTTGAAATCAAATACTAATTCGTCCGACCCATGTCAGACAACATATGGACAGAAAATGATAGGGCAGTATACTGACCGAGTCCGTCCCGGCTAGTATTACCGATCTCCATGCCGGATCGCCATATAGAAGGACCGTGTTGTCCAAGGTAGAGTTTCGCGTCGTTTCGCGGCTTACTGGTGCTCTCGGCGTTCTCGTCTGCTGTCGTGTCGCCCATTTGAACATCGTTGTCGCTCGTGGTGGGTTTGTACCCGTAGTAGGAGGATATGACTGCTTTTGGTGTATCATCGCCCGCATAGCCTGCTCGAACGGACGAGCAACCAATGTCGAGCACGAGGGCTGACACTTCGTCTATGTGGTGTGGTTAGTATTGGACACGCTGGACTTTGTCCTTTGACATACCTCCTCCGTAGTTCACCATCGTGAGTGTGTTTATGAACGCGAATTGGTGTTGCCTGCCAGTGTCAAGCCAAAGTGTTGTACGATCACGTGACCGCCGACTATGATTCTGAACGTGGGTTTCCGTCTGGAGATATCAGGAAAAAGTTGTCGTAAAACATATAAAACACTGTAGGAAGATCAATCCAGGACTACCCTCTCGAAATTTCGAGAGGACGATGCAGAGCTTGCAGCATTGTGAACATAGGAGTGATTACGTAACACATAAGATCTAAGTTTTTCCTCGTCTAGTTGTCTCAAATTCAATTCAGGTCTCTCGCAGCGACCGACCCTCTCTATCATTCACAGCGCGCGGAATGGCACGTTCGGCGCAGAAGAAAAGGAAGGAACGAGAACCCGATGATGAACCCCAAGGCGCGTTCGCCGAGGCGGTTAGGTTGGAGATGCTGAGCGACGAGGAGAAGAACGATGGAGAGGTCGAGGAGGATGCTGAATCAGATGGAGCAGTTGATGCATTCCCAGAGATTGACGCGAGAAGTGATAGCGAGTCGGATGAAGAGGGTGCAGAAGATGAAGAGAATGAAGAGGACGAGGACGAGGACGAGGAGGATGGCGAAGAAGACGAAGGCAGCTCGGCTTCTGGATCTGACTCGGATTCAGACATACACATATTCCCGAAGGCGAAGAATATCGTCTCTGATATCACCGGTCAACCGAAAATCGTATACCCAGAGATAGAGCCAGACTACGATTCTGATTCTTCGACGGAGGAGGTATGTGTGTCATTGTCAGCGATCCATTGTGTTGTGCGTTGACATGCAATTCACATCTAGGACCCAAATCGCGTCGGGAACATACCAATGCACTGGTATGATGACCTCCCACACATAGGTTACGACATCAATGGCAAGCGTGTGCTCCGTCCAGCAAAAGGAGACGAGCTGGATAAATTCCTTGAGACCGTGGAGGACCCCACTGCCTGGTTAGTCGCGTGCCCCTCTCTCTGAATGCATCCATTCACCATCAGGCAGGACGTCCGCACTGGATAAAAATACTCAAGTGGACAAGCCACTCTCTCCGGAGGAGTTGGATATCATCCGTCGATTACAGTTAGGTGAAAATCCCGATGCTGGGTACGATCCCTACGAACCCACAGTGGAGTGGTTCACCGGAAAAGGTAAAGAGGAGGTGATGCCTCTTTCCGCCGCTCCCGAGCCCAAACGCCGATGGCTTCCCAGTAAGTGGGAGAAAAAAAAGGTATTGTTTGCCTTTTGGATGTCATTCTCTATTCACCGCGCATTAGATCATGAAAATTGTTCGTGCGATACGGCAAGGCCGTATCGTCGGTTCGAAACCCAAGACTGCCAGCGACAAACCTCCATTCTACGCTATCTGGAATGAACCATCATCTAACCAACCGCCACTTCCTGCCCCCAAACCGCCACTTCCTACACATGCAGAATCGTATAATCCTCCGGAAGAGTATCTTCCAACAGGAGCAGAACGAAACCAGTGGGACAACACCGACCCCGAAGATCGCGAGCACGATTACCTTCCTCAAAAATACTCGTCCCTGCGACTAGTGCCAGCTTATGATCAATTCATCAAGCAACGCTTCAACCGTCAGCTCGACCTCTATCTTGCGCCCCGAATACAACGAACTCGTTTGAACATCGATCCCAACAGCCTCATGCCGAAGTTGCCAAGTCCAAGCAGCCTGCGGCCATTCCCGAATTATCGTTCACTCAAATATACGCACCCGGATACACGGGTTCGTTGCATTTCCTCGAGCCCTGACGGTGCGTGGGTTGTCAGCGGGGACGAAAAAGGGTTCGTAAGTTTGTGGGAGGTTAATGTCGGGCGCGAAGTAAAGCGGTGGTCCTTCGATGGTAAGGTTGGGGCACTGGAATGGTGTCCACGGACAGACGTTAGTTATTTCGTCGTCGCCACGTACGTCACGATTCGAGTCAGTCGGTGCCAACATATGAACATCCATTTTCCAGGGAGGATAAATTGTATTTCATTATTCCACCCAATCTACCCTCGACAGTACTGCAAACTACTCAAACCACCCTCGCCCCCGCAACCCTCCCTCCAGCCACGCAATCTCCAGTCAAGTGGTCGTCTTCGTCTGGACGGGAAGATGACATGATTCTTACCATCCTGTTGCCCGCTGCGTCCGGAGTACCTAAGCAGATTTCCTGGCATCGGAAGGGCGATTACCTTGCCACCGTTTGTACGTGTTCTTTGCCTCCATCCGAATGAGTCTGGACTTTGTTTTATTAGCGAGCACCGAAAGCCAGGGAAGTGTTTGGATACATCAGATTTCTCGGAGACACTCTCAAGCCCCGTTCAAGAAGATCAAGGGTTCCGTCCAACTGGTGCAGTTCCACCCGATTAAACCACATTTCTTTGTTGCAGTGAGTAAAGAATTAGTTGTTGAGAACTTCTTCGAATTATCTCGTCCTGCAGACCCAACGATATGTCAGGGTGTACAACCTTGCTGAGCAGAAGTTGATCAAGACGTTGATGCCGGGTATAAAATGGATATCTTCTATGGACATTCATCCGTCAGGGGACCATCTCGTCGTCGGTGGTTATGACAGGAAGCTTTGTTGGTTCGACCTTGAACTGAACGACAAGCCGTACAAGATATTACGGTAACCCATTCTCCTCGTGATGTCATTTTGTGGACGCTAATCACGGCGTTCTCGTAGGTATCATACGCGGGCCATCCGATCGTTGCACTTCCACCCAACTTATCCTCTGTTTGCGTCATCCTCAGATGATGGATCGATCCAGATTTTCCATGGAAGGGTCTACAGCGATCTCATGACCGATCCTTTGATCGTGCCTTTGAAAATACTTCGAGGCCATGAGGTCAGCGATGGGCTTGGTGTCTTGCAGATAAAATGGGTCAACAAACAGCCCTGGCTAGTTAGCGCTGGTGCGGATGGGAACGTACTAGTGTGGTGTAGTTGAACATCAGCGTTTGTTCTGACTTCCTATGAAATTCAGCCCAGACGGGAGCTTGATTTTGGGTGTGAGAGGTGGCCCAGTATTGCAACTGCGACATGTCGATAGAGTTGGAAGCCAGGACCGACACACTTTCTTCCCGTTCTGCTGCCTAATATTGAGGGGGAATACCGGATCGTCCTTCCGTACTTACATCGACGACCACTTTTTCAACAACAGTCGGTATGCTGCGGTGCAGAAATGTAGATTAATTTTGTGCCATTGCAGTACTTTTGTCGACATGGGATATACCCTTGGTAGATCAACCTCGATGGTCAACTCTAGTGTTCGTGGTATGAAAGTTCCGTGGAACGGATGCGAAGAAGCGCAAGCTCCCAAGCAAAAGCAAACTGCTCTATCTCCTGCGCGATGGTCTCCCAGCTTTCCTCCGTGCTGCCAGACCTCCTTGCCTGTTCATCCCATGGCGTTTTGGGATGGGGTCCATTCCTTTTGACTTTCTCCATTCCTCTCTTCGTGAGCCACGGGTTCCGTGAGTTGACACCGGCCCCGATTTCTCTAGCTCGTCAAGAGCCATTCCTTCTAGATGTCACCAGCATGAATATTATTGACGAAGAAAGAAAAAAAACAAGCTCCAGTGAAACGCACCTCCATCATCCACTGTATTTGCTACAGCACCTAAAAGATCGTACACGTCAATGAATCGTCCCAAGACACACACCGACCTCCTCCGATCCCATCAATCCATCTGTCCCACCCCAGACCACCTTATCGCCCACCGCACATTCAATGGTGTCACACACCGCGGATGCAACATTCCCAACACCTCACACAACGCCTCTACATCTAAATCGCCGCCGTACGAACCTTGTAGCTGTTCCTGATCGTCGACCCCCATATCATCCTCAGCGCCCTCCTGTTGTGTCTCCTCTGTCCGATCCTTTTCATGTTCCCGTTCTTTGGTGGCCAGGAGTTTGGCGTTGAGTCTGTTTAGGCGGGCGGCATGAGCAACGGCGTATTTGCCCGTTTCGCGCTTCTTGGCGCGGTATGAACGTTTGGATTTGGAACGGAGGGATTTTGCCATGGATTAGACTGAGATACGGAGTGAAGAGAGCAGGAGAGGGTAGAAGACAAGCCTGCTGACTACACCGCCAACACAGCCACAGCCGGTCCCGCTCACTGATATCCAACGAGATGCTGTACACATATCACTTCAGATATCACACGACCGTGGTCTGACAGAGGTAGATCCACGATCAGAATACCTCAGGCCTCAGATCGGTATCGGCGCTAACATTACGAATGTACAGATAGTTCAAGTTACAACTGAGGCGTTTTTCAAAGCGAAAAAATCCCAAGAAAAGCGGTCTATTCATGGCACGATCATTCTGCAGGTGCCTCTCTGTGGAGACGCGACATGATTTAGCATGAATCGAGTGAGGAGAGAGGTCGATACTTATGATGTAGAGCACGTTGTTACACCTACGCGTTGTCGTAAGTTATGAGGGGTGTTTAAAGAAAGAGGCGGGCATACCGAATGAAGACTTCACCGAGCGTTCCTGTGGACTTTCCCTCTTGGAATTCTTCGGTATTTGCTAGCTAGAGGATCGATAAGTACCGATGTCAAACTAGATGAAGAGAACTCGAGCTGTACTTGAAGATTCATGTACCCATCAGTACTGACGAGGAAACCCTTGTATTCCAATCCCCATTTTAGCTTCACGAATACCGGCTTCCCGGTGAGCTCTTGCATGAACGGTTTGGGGTTGACTGGGTTGACCTGTTCATAGATCAGCACGCCAACACACAGAGACTGGAAACGAAACGCGTTACCGCAGACATTTTGGATGTATGTGGTAGGACTGATTGGCTTGTCCTTGTCGAGTCTATGTGCGGACTTCGAATTCGCCAAAACAGGAAAGCCAGCGCCAGCAGTAACTGTACAACGCCATAGTACCGACCCCCGCGTTTCTTCAACCCTTGCTTTCACTGTCTCCGTCATACAAACATGTCCGACAGGGAGGGACATATAGGGTCGGGTTCTACAGATGACGATTTGTCGCTGCCGAAGGCAACGGTCTCGAAGATGATTAGCGGTGAGTTGTGTTGCTAGCAAGTCCATTATACTGGGTCATAACGTGCCGTGGCTGTCACGGACCCGCCACTCTGCATTTCACAGAACTACTCCCCAACGAGGTGACGTGCGCAAAAGACACACGAGATCTGGTGATCGAGTGCTGTGTAGGTGAACATATGTTACGACTATCGATTGTCTCAGCAAGACTCATTTCCGTGTTAAACAGAGTTTATTCATCTGATCTCGTCAGAGGCAAATGAAATATGCGAGCAGGAGTCGAAAAAGACGATAGCACCGGAGCATATCATTGGCGCGTTAAAGGTGTGTATGCTTCACGGTTTTGTCGCGGTGTATTCGCAAACGACTCTGTGCAGCGTCTTGGATTTGACTCGTTCACCTCGGAAGTGGAGGATGTTCTCAAAGATCACAAGCAGCAGCAAAAGGTAGGTATATTGCAGTCCCGCCATGCATATACTTATGCCGCTTTCAGGATCGAGAAAAGAAGGCAGATAAGATCAAAGATTCAGGGCTCACGCCGGAGGAGCTTCAAGCAAAACAGGAGGAACTATTTGCGTTGAGCCGTGCCAAATTCGCACAACCTCAACAGCAACCCCCTCAACCGCCGACATAAGGGAATAGGAGAAGGAACGCTGTTTGTACTTGGCTTGTTTTGACCTACTGTACACAAGAACACTACTTGATAATTTTTGTTATCTATTCTGCGAATGACGAAGGCGTAAGGCGTCGAGCCTTCTCCGAGGGGAATCATTATTCCATTCTTCTTCGCCGCTCTCAGGGTTCAACAACATTTTGGGCAAGCCATGTTGTTCGATGGTAAACGAGGCAGACACAGATGCATAGAACGCGGCTACAATACGTATTAAGATGCAGGGAGGGGAGCAGCTGGAAATGGATACACCTTGGTATACGTCGTTGTTGGCTAAACGCAGTCCAGCAGCGAGACCGCCTAAGAAGGTATTTCCGGCACCTTGAAGGAATAGTGAGAGAGCGGAGGAAATGAAGAAGTGATTGCCTACCGGTAACGTCGACAACCTTTGACTCGTCCTGAGACGTCCAAAATGCATCGACCCAGCTGCAACCCTTTTCGCGAGTAGCGATACAAGAACCGAGAGCAGCACTTCGTACGATGACTGATCCATTTCCGGATGGACCTACTCCGAGGTCAAGGAAGCGAACTGCCGCGGCTTGGACTGATTCGCGTGAGACAGGAGACGTGATGGAAAGGAGACTAAAAGCTTCTTCCGCGTTTGGGCTATGATGCGAGGGTGAGGATGCACGGACATTGGGGGAACGTGCACATGTGAGCTACCTCAAGACCGCAAGGGAAGGCATCGCCGAGATGAGAGAGGGTAGTTCCTCGGGAACACATCTATCCTGATGAACATCCGTGAATGGACGCGTCATCGTCGAACGAGACGACTGACGGGTATTGGTTCGAATATCATGATTGGGTTCCAACCATCTACGACTTTTACCTCGGAAATGATTTCCAGTGCACGGGTCGGAGAGCATATGAAGTGCAGGGTGGTTGGTCGAGCGAGACGTGTACCGAGTAAATCCCGCGGGGTCAATCTGATTCGTGGAGTGAGGTATTGGAAGCTACGTCACATGTGAGCGTCATGGATGAGAAACGAAAAGAGATGGGACCTTCTGAACTCCCCTCGGTAGGAATTGAGCCCACCGGTGGTGTGTCGATCAGAGCGCTCACGGAAGAGCCACATGTCAGATCCATAGGAGAGGAGATTGTTCAGGATGTGTTCGGGAAAGTCGACTCCCTTGTCGACGATCATCCCGACCTTGTGTGAATTGAGCCTGTAGAGGGTGAGCTAATCGAGAAGGATTCGAAGACGAGATGGATGACATACCAGATCCGCGCCCCGATGGAGGCATAAGTGCCCCCGCCCCCGATCTAATGAAAGAGTCAGTGAGTGCTCGTGAGCGACGGATGAGGCGGCGTCGAGCGGGTGACATTCCTGGGAGGGAATCTTCCTGCTGGTCTCAACGCCGCGGAGATCCGAGAATACAAATTGATCGATGATAAACATGCCCAGCGAGACAAATTCTGCGTGGTCCATTGTCGTCGGCGGCGAGGGCCCCGGGGAAGAAGTCGACGTCTTGTCGGAACCAACCGAGTGCCGGCGGCTAGTCTGTGGCCGATAAGTTTGGTTCGATCGCTAACATGCAGGTTTGGACGATCATCTACGACAAGGCTGACTTTCCAGACGAAGTACGCTCAACTCTATCTCTTCCCGATCACTATCAGACTCATCCCAATTCAACAGCTCTACCAATCAGCCCTGCCACTCGTCGATACATCTGCAAGACAAAAGATTTCCAAATTTCATCGCAGAGAAGATGCATGTCGTATGCACATCTCCACCATCTCATGACCGGCTCTCATCGTACAAACAGGTTCCCTCATCGGTAATCTTCTGCCCCGCGTACTCCTCCGAAAACGAGGTGTGAGGAGCGATGAAATGACTTTTGCAACAACCGACACTGGAAAACCCTACTGCGTCAGTCATGCCACATACATCTTCATCCTCGCTCATCTGCTCCACAGACAACCTCAGGTCTAGATCCCCCACTCGGTTTCAATGTTTCACACGACGAAAGTGTCATAGCAATGGGTTTCGCAACTGGTTTCCTCGGTCCCCCCGCATTTATCATTGGAGTCGACGTCATGCAGCTCAAAGTTCCTCCAAGAACTTCCTTTCCTGACTTTGTCGATAGCGTGTCTAGCCAGGTGAGTCCTCAGCAAAATACACGTCCTGCTCTGATCTCCGTCGATAGCTCACTCCCCTCGAGCGATCCATCGTACTCGCGGACGTACCCGAGTCAGAAGCACTACGTCGCTTCTACTGGATCTGGACACTCAAAGAGGCTTACACAAAAGCACTCGGTATTGGTCTCGGTTTTGACTTTCGTCGGATACAGTATGACGTTCTGGAAGAAAAGATCATCGTCGATGGTGAACCTGCCAGGGGTTGGCAGTTTCGCAAATTCGAGGTCGCTCACAGTGGCAACAAGTACGTCGGCGTCGCCGCACGCTTCATCGGCGGTAGAACTTTATCCATCTCTGATCTCGATGAGGGTTCCTTGGTTTGTTATGGTGCTGTATCTTTCGTTAATAGGGCTATAGAAGAATTGGTCTAAGGGATTCGTGTAACATTAGACGTGTGTACTTGCAAAATACAGGGTTTACGTTAGCATTAGTCCTCTGAGCTCTCCACCGTAAAACGGTTATTTCCTACAGGCACAACGAACATCTACGGGTAATCAATATGCGAGGAAAATATCTGTCCCAAATAACAAATCATCGCTCGGGTGAGTCCTGCTCGACAGCGGAGACGACTGCCAAACCCGCTTGCTTTCATCGTCTCGCTTACGTTGCGAGCCCCAATGCATCCCAGACAATTCGAACGCGTTCAACTCCGAAAATGATGCCAGCACGTTGGCCACCTGGTCATAAAATTCCTGTGCACATGGTCAGTTTCCGAGGCTAATCGGCTGCCCGGGTCAACTTACAGCAGTGGGAGCCTGGAACATGTTCTGCGTGGACATTACGCGCAAATATGCGAGGTATGGGAGATGTCGATGGAGCAGTCGTAAGAACGATACAGGGGCCGAGTTTGTCACCGCTCCCAGGACAACCACGGGAGTGCTCGACTGGGCCAGCCAAGGAATGTCGTCTTCTGTCACGCTGTTCCCATTGAGATGGATGCTCTTGACAGGTCGCCCTGGCACGATTAGCCTGGCAGCGCGTGAAGATCCGATGAACTGCTCTAAATGTGGCATAGATGACTCCGGAAGGGAGGGAATGGGTGAATTGCGTGTCAATATGGTCGGAATGGAATCCACCTCTAACTCTAAGAGTGACGGCGTCTTTTGGAGGAAATCGACGACGACGTTGTCGAATGCAAACGTGCAAGTGAAATGGACAAGATTAGGATACGCGGCACGGGTACAGGCCCCACGGAGAACCCAACTGACGCTCGAGTCGACAAACAGGTCGAGAGAGTGTAGTTCGGACATGTTCAGAATGGCTTTTGCAAGCATGCAGTAAAATGGGCGAAAGACAGGGGAAATGGTGTCTATGGCGAGGTAAAAGGACCGAACGTAGCGAGCAAGGTGGGCATTGTTTGCGAGCAAGACCACGACGGAGAGATTTCGTGACCAGGCAGAGGCAGAGACATGACGATAGAGGATGCGCTGTGCGACGGGACAGAGAGCAGAGCAAGTGAGAGCAAGAGCGACGAGAGCATTGGAAGGGAGATGCTCGGAGACCGAGAGCAGGAGTTCTACTGGGAGAGCTTGCAAAGACATGGGACGATGAAAGGAAGAGAAGTGGTAGAGAGACTTTTAAGTGGACAGAAAATGACAACCGCGTGTACTCGGTGTCAGACAGTCAGACACAAGCGAGACGGAGGAAGAAAGAGAAGGTTGACCCGGTGTGGGATCCAGCATAGCGTTTGACCAGCTGGAGTTAATGATTTACTCAACTGTCCAAGGGGTGACGAGGAATTTCGGACGAAATACACCCACTTTATATTACATAACACCACATACCAACCTACTTTAAGGTACTAAGTAAGTACTTCCGCAGTAAAAAAAACCCAAAAAACTGACATGATTCGAAACGTGGGCAAGACCAGTCTCTCCGTCCGCTGTTTTCACTCGAGATCTCACTCTGGTCAGCGGCACACGCGTGTTCTCGGCGGATCTTCTACTGAACATTCTCTGACAGCGCCATATCCCAGACGTACACATACTTGTGGCGAATTGACTGCTGCACACGCGGGCACTCGCGTCGTCCTCGCTGGTTGGCTGCTCCCTGAACGGTAATTTCCTTTTCTGCACTCCGTCCTCGTTCCACCTCATCGTCTCGCCAAATCAAGCAAAGTCTCGAATGCACTCTCCTTCTTCCCCATCAAAGACGCATCCGGAACTACACAGCTCGTCCTCCGTCGGAACGGCGACAATTCATCCCACCTCCCCTCCCTCTCTTCTGTCCCCGTAGAATCAACCGTATTGATCGATGGCCATGTACGCACCAGGCCAAGCAAAGACAGACGATCGGTCAGTTCCATCTGTTCCGTCAATCTTGTGCCTGACACCCCCAAAGACTGCGACAGGAGACATCGAGGTTCAGGTCGATTCCTTCACCGTGCTCAACCCTGCCTCTCGTGATCTACCCTTTTACCCTTCAGACGACCAAACCCTGGTAGCTGTCATCACATGATTGTCAACCAAAATTAATTACCTCTTTGCAATAGGTCAACGACGAGCTCAGGGCTCGCTTCCGTTATCTCGATCTCCGAAGAACTGCATTGTCTAACAATATCATAAAACGCAGCCACGTTTCCCGAGTAATTCGAAACTCACTTCATAACCAGGGTGTGTGAGGTGATCTCTGCCCTCGACTTTATTGATCCCTGTGGCACCTAGGTTTCATCGAGGTCGAGACTCCGCTCTTGCTCAAATCTTCCCCTGAAGGTGCGCGAGAATTCCTCGTTCCAAGCAGGGTTGGACAATCCGCCGCACAAAGCAACACAAGCAGCACCCCTCTTTTCTATTCCCTCCCACAGTCACCTCAACAACCGAAGCAACTGCTCGTTTGCTCGGGAGCGGTCGATAAATATTTCCAATTCGCCAAGTGTTTTCGAGATGAGGACGGGCGCAAAGACCGACAGCCTGAGTTTACCCAACTTGATCTCGAAATGGCATACGTCTCCTGGGGCCCAGCAGAGTCTCAAACTGACACCTGGAACATAGGCGGTCACGAGGTTCGCGCCGTAATCGAGTCACTCATTGAGGACGTATGGAACCAAGTCGAGACCGTCTCAATCCCGCGCCAATTCAAAGTTATGACCTACAACGAAGCGATGAAACGTGTAAGCTAGCGAAATTCATCTGCTATTGCTTATCTGATCATATTGATTGTCTTGTTAGTACGGATCGGATAAACCTGACACTCGCTTTACACTAGAGGTACTAAAGTCCTCAACTCTATTTGCCCTCTGACTCACAGTGTTCGATTGATAGATTAGCGATGTCACCTCATGTGTTCCCGGTCTCCATCATTCATCGGTTGCAAACATCGGTGAAACATTAGAGGTTCTGGTTCTCCGCCGCGCTGAGAACCAGCCTTTTCTCCGCGCGAATGAGGAGTTTAAACTCGTTGACGAACCTAGTGTTGTGAGTCCCCATCGAAGTTGACTAATTTCGTCGTTCACACGCTTGTATACACAGACTCGCATCTCAGTCACCGACAACAACGAGTTGACGTGGCTGTGCGAGCACGCGGTTAATTCCTCTGTGGTTCCAGGTCCTGAGTACCATGCTGCCCTGAACAACGTGCTAAGAATCAATGTGGGCGACACGGTATATCTTTCGCGGCGACGTGCTGTTCCTGAGGTATGCTTGGCTTCCAATCCGCTTTTACTCTTTCTCACGCAACCAGGGTGGATCCACCGCGTTGGGTCGAGTGCGGATACGAATAGCTGAATCGGCACGGAATCTTGGTACGTCCACTGATATCCCGATTTCGTATCGCTCATCTGGTTTCAGGGGATTACGTTCCTACAGCAACTCCACACTTTCTGTGGGTCACAGAGTTCCCGCTCTTCACGAGGTCAGATCCAGACAAGGACTTTCTGGCGCGTGGTCGATGGAGCAGCACCCACCACCCGTTCACAGCCCCGATGTGGCAAGATATCGAGGCTATGTATGCCGGACGCATTGACCAGGTTCGTGCGGTAATCTTGGCAAAGACCGTGGCGCATAAAATGACTCCTCGGTGTTCTGGACTACCAGGTTCGAGGGCAACATTACGACCTCGTGTTGAATGGGGTCGAGATTGGTGGGGGTTCGGTTAGGGTGCACGATGCAGCCATGCAAGAACACATATTTTCCCACATCCTGCAGGTGAGATTCGATGAATCGATTGTGAGCTCCTCCGCGCATGCGTGGCCTGACGCCTTGAACCTTAGCTCAGTGAATCCGAGAAGGCCACATTTGACCACCTTTTGCAAGCCCTCAAGTGCGGTGCTCCGCCGCACGGTGGGATAGCTCTTGGTACGTCTGGAATTTGTTGTCCAGGGGCTAATACGTGCATGTTAACGATCGTGATAAACAGGGTTCGATCGATTGATGTCCATTCTCTGCAAAACGGAGTCAATCCGAGATGTCATCGCATTTCCAAAAACCGGCGCAGGAACAGACCATCTCTTCAAGAGTCCAGCACCTGTTGCAGAAGACGTGTTATCTCAATATGGTCTTCAACATATTCATAAATGAAGTCATAAGCGCTTAAGCACGTTAGGGTGCTTCTTACATCGAACTCTTGGACCGCATCGCGCGTCATATATCGTACCATATCATCAATTACATGCCCCACTCAATGCAGGTTAACAACTTTCCATCCTCTCAATAAATCCGAAGGAGCCAAAAATAAAGTAGGAGGAATGCGAGAATGCCATCAGGCTGGTTCGAGTCGGCTAGAATCCATGTGTATTGTGCGATCCGACTGCGTATCTGGCGTGGGGCCATGTTCCAGTGTTTGATCGCGATCATAGTCTTGGTCATAGGAGGTAATATGTGGGTGTGACGTGGCGATCGATGGTGAGGAATGACGTGGCGTTTCATCCCCGCGTGATGCATCTGCATAAGGGGGTTCGCCATAGCCATTGCTACTCCATCCCTCTTGTTCTGGAGGCGATAGAGCGCCGCCATTGATGTCGGGGGGTGAGGGTGGTCTAAGTTCAGACCGACCCGCTTCTGAGCTTTCGCTCGACTGTCGTGTATGTGATTCGTCGATGGTGGCAAGGGAACCGCGGAGTTTCGAATCTGACTTTCGCGAATGATGATTTATTGATGGGGGATGAGATTGACGACGTTTGATGATCGCGGCGGGGGACGCAGAGCGCGGAGGCGTAGAGGAGGGTGATGAGAGGTCACTCCATTCTGAATTCGTGTTCGAGAAGAAGTTGCCGGGAGGAGCCCAGGAGTGATTGTTGATGTCAGGGGGCGAACTGCTTGTGGGAGGTGAATTGCCGAGGGGACTCGGAGAGGGTGATGGTGCGCTAGCCATGACGGAGAGGGGTGGAAGAATAGTGAATATCTGGTCTTCTGCCTGGGGAGGTCCATACGAGTCGAATGGATCTGGAACGGATTGAAGCATTGGTTCTAAAATGGGGTCGGAACTAATGGAAATAAAGAGGTGAGATGGAAGAGAATCTGCCAAGGTATTGGCCACTGTACGCACGCTTTTGCGGTAAACCTATCGAACACGTCCATGGTGGAGCGTACTGCAACGCAAACCTGAGATATAGACAGGAGTTAGGTCATGACGGACGCGGTGATCACTGCATTACCTTTGCTTGTACGACATTCCAGACCTCTTCTTCGTGCTCCATTATTTCTCGGTAGTGCTGCACTTTCAAATTGTCCAGGTCATCGACCTGGCGCTGTAGAACCGTGAGTGCTTCCCGGAAGCTCTGAAGGTCTGGAAGACGTCAAAAAAAGTTTCGAGGGAATGGAGAGAGACGTACTCCTTGACTTCTTGTTCATGTTGCTCATCTCAGTATGACTGATGATTTCGCTTTTCTCTCGGAGCGTTTTCTCATATGATGCAGAGCGTTCCTGTGGATTATGAATGAGTTCATTGAACAGGTGTGCATCAACCAAAATACGGCGTACATGGACAATAGTTTTATAAGTTTCCAAGTGCTGACGCAGGGGCTTCTCGAAAGTTTTATCGAGTGATTCTGCCTGTGCAGAAGGTCAGAGCCGATGATAACGGGCCACGAGGAGCGCTGCGGACCAAGACGTGCCAGTGATTTCCGATGAGATGATGTAGCCCCGACGCTGCCTGAAGCCTGGTGGCTACCTCGTATGACGGGCCTTTCAAACTGCAGTGCAATCAGACAGGTTTTTTTTTCCTCCACAAAATGAGCATGCTGTACGAACCCTGAACATTTCTCTAGCGAATCTGCAAATGCAGCGGTGGCTTTCGACATGTGGAGTAATGCTGCGCGGTAATTTGCGCTGGAGCTCATGAGCTGTGACCGGTACATGAGCATGGGATCCTGTATGATAGCATGGCGGACCAGTATCGCATTCTCACCTCGTCGTAAGCTTGCAAGCTTACTTTGAGGTTTGCCCGAGTGATGATCTTCTCCGGGCCATCTATGCCAAAATTCATGGCAGAAGCGTGGGTTGCGTCCGAGAACGTGGGTGACGGTGGACCAGGCGAAGATGAACGTTTTGGGGAAAGCGTCATAGTGCGAAGCGAATGGGATTTGCGGGGCATGGTGGTGACGGCGAGGCAGCTCTGAGCTCGGTGTCTGCTGCGTGGTGCACTGGATAGACCGCAAAGTCGCTGACGGCCATCATGGAATACTACCCGTCCCTCATTTGGTAATATGTACCCAAGTAATACTCTCGTCAATCCTCACTCAAGTAGCTGGCCAAGCACGCTCCTGGCAGTAGAACTTGTCGATTAAAAAGCCCTTCTACACCATGTATCCTACGGTCTGTTCTCTAGTATAAAAGCAATCCCCATCTCGTCCATATCCCAGCTCCATGATGCATCTGGAAACCTGTTGAGTATGCAAGGCTAACTGACAATAATCTCCGAGAGACTCACGAAATCATGATGACTTGGGGCTTGGCTTCGAAGAAACCCCCACACCAGCTGATATTTCCGTCATCTTGGACGGCGCATCCCGAAGGAAGAACAACTTTGCTCTCCGTATCTTGCTTGCTTTCCGCTCTCCTGCCTTCTGCCTGACCTCGATATTCTTCACATGCGGAGAGTTGACAAAGAATTGCATTTCAATGCCAGTCCGCTGCACGACATTGCGTACAACAAACGACGTGTCCGGTCCTCGTCTCCTGACTGAAATGAGCACTCCGGAGAATACACCAGGAGCGTGTTCGGTTGTGACGGTGATCACAGACCCAGGAAGGAGTCGGTCGGGATGCCTCCGAGAGAACAACGTGGCGAGCCATTCTCGTTTCTGGGGTTCTGGTAGTGCTTGCTGCAAAAAGGGCATGAGACCTTTGCCTTTGGTGAGACCTTGGCGCTTCTCAGCAGGGATTGGTAATGGAGATGGAAGGATGGCAATTTTAGAGAATGGATAGCTGGTCGAGGCCGCGCTGGAGGACATGAATCTTGCAAACGGCCTACATGCTCTGAGAGACATGGCGAAGAATGTGGACTTGGTTTAGACGTTGTTTAGACGCGACAAGACGAGTTTGAAGATCAAGTTTCCGGCAACTGCCGAACAAGGAAAGCGCTATTAGCCCTTGGAAAACTCTTCACTCGTGTTCATTATCTACAGCTTTAGAATTCAAAAGCGATCACAAGTAATACATAACAGGAAGAATTTCGAAACTAGTACGGTTAGAGTCACTCAGAATGCACATGAGAGCACACGGATGTGACAACGTCAGGGGGATCACGCCGTAGGTAGCAACGGCGAAGTTCAACTTTGGTCAAAACCCGCGTCCCCGCCCCCTGTGCAGCAGTCAGTAAAATCCTCGAGGGACCAATGGTCAATGTTGGCTCACCTGCCACGAGCACGATAGGGGCTATATCCGTAGCTGCCCCCTCGGTACCCACCTCTGAATCCACCCCTGTATGCTCCCCGACCCCGTCCTCGGTTGAAGCCAGGTACATTAGTACGCTTTGATGTTACCTATAAAAGTTTGTTTTGTAATTAGGTTGCAGCTTGCTAGAATGTGGAATTCCTTAGTTACTTTTATTAGTCGTCCACGGAATAATGAATTGTCCATCGCCAAAGCTGCATCTATGAAATCAGGCTCGGCGAACTCGACATAAGCAAATCTGAAGCAAAGGATTGTCTTCAGAATGGACGCGAAGCCAGATAAAGTTAATTACCCCTTGGGGTGACCCGTGAATTTGTCGCAGAGAATAGTCACTCGATTGATAGTCCCGCAGGCCTGGAAGTGTCCCTGAATTTCCTCTGGTGTTGCGCCATAATCAACCTGGTAAGGGTGATTCCAGTCAAAAAAAGAATACGGGAGCTGCACAAGATGTCCGAACTCACGTTACCGACGAAAACACT
Organism: Chalciporus piperatus; assembly: GCA_038093975.1. NCBI lineage: Eukaryota > Fungi > Basidiomycota > Agaricomycetes > Boletales > Boletaceae > Chalciporus > Chalciporus piperatus. Next base: position 223,975 of record JBBPTG010000025.1, read on the forward strand.
TCGACTGTCCGCAGCTGACTTATCCTCGTCAGTTTCCATTGGACCACCATGCTCAGAACCGTCTGCAGCATTCTGTGACTCTGCTGCAGCTTGCAGTTCGCGCAGCTTTTTTGCCTCCCGCTCCATCTCCTCTACACGTTGTTTCATCAGCTGAATTTCCTGTGAGAGTCTTGAGGATTATGAAGAGGGCTGGAATGGAGCTGGAATACCTTGGACTCAGCCTCCTCGCCATCGTCGATGACAGGATCAGGGCTGCCATTCAGTGCTGACTGTGTCACGTCGGTGTCCGCCATGCAAGCGTTCCTGCAAGGTAATAAACTGCAAACGAGAGTTTGTCTCGACAGCGACGGCGCCACTTAAAATGGCAAACAAGGGTATACAACCTAGTAAACGCATTAAGACAGGGGCATCATCGGCAAGTTCGACAATCCTCAATGCCCCTCTGAGTCATTCGATGGGTTGTTTGTGGGATCCCAGTCTCTCCCAACGCCATCTGACCCTGGTGGTTGGAGCCTTTCGGAAGGACCCGCATCGCCGTTGTTTATCATCTCACCTCGTGCTCAGATCTTCCGAGTATCGCATGACCTCGACGTCAATTTCAGTACGTGAACCTGGTGACGGGCATCATTGTACTTACGGTACCGACAGTGGTGGATCACAGAATTGCCATTTAGGCCCTCCGCTGAAGCACTTTTCTCTTTGTACGACAGAGCTCGCTTCCGAGGTTCTGAATCGAGAACGGAACAATACCACCCATTCAGTCCAATCCTGGCATATTGATCCCGTGTGCTCTCCTACACTTGGCTGACAACCTTCAGCGATTCCAAAGTTCATAGATATGAGCGTTCCCTTGGCATGCAATGACAACAGAACCTATCAGCTGGTTCACCCAGATTACTTGTGTGCCTTCGGCAGATTCCATATGCACTAGTCTCATTCGAGCTCTTGGAGGTGCGAGACGCGTGGACAACATGTGTTTCGCATGGAATGTGCTCTTGGAGCCTCATGTGGCTGGGTCTGTAGCACATGGTTCACGTTACACACCAATCATCTGGCAAATCTGGCTGACTGGAACTCCATATTCGTTCACAAGGAAGTAGCACACACGAGGAAACTATCACGACGAGGAAAGCAGATTAAGGTTTTTGACTAAAGCGGGCGATTATTGTTCACATTCCCAAAAGCGCTCTGATTGGGCTCTTGATAGAGGTGCACCAATGAGATCTGACCTACACAAATTTGGCACAAGTATGCGCCATGGGTAACGATGCGTCACCGAGCATACGGAGGCAGGGGTTAGCCGTGATATTTCTGTCTGGCTCCGAGGAGCTGCTGTCTTGGGCAAAAATACCGAGGGACGGGAACGTTTGAGGAACCTTCGACTGAATCCAGTTGACCCCTTTCCGTAAGGCAATCTGCGCTGGCTGACTGTTTCGTCACAAGTACTGCCATTGGCTAGACGACTTTGTCTACCACGCGTTTGAGGGTGACCACGAGCTCAAGTGATGCGATGATCGGATGGAACCCCAGGTAGTGGAGGTGAGTGCCTAGGAACGTAGTACAGGTTTGGAAAGCTGTCTACTTCTGGGATGAATAGATGCAGGGAACACGTACAATAAATCTAAGTCATTGCCATCCAGTCAATGTCGGTACCGTATCATTGACCTGGAATGCTTACGTGTCGGCTTCACCTGAGTGTCGAAGCTCGAACCGTTTCAGCCAGCAACAGGGTCGACGGGAGAGAGGTCTTGCATCGTGGGGGTACTCATGGAGATGGATATGCCCACAACCATACTGGTAGATGGTAACGAGGATGTTCATTGGGGTGGGCGTTCTGTGTGATTAACGCTTAGCAAAGGGCGTAGAGAAGTGTTGACAGAGAATGGACGTGCTCCCAAATTAGCAGAGAGCGATTGCCATCAGACGCTTCTGATACGCTTTCCTCGCGAACGCGTTCTGGGTGATACTGCAAAACGTCCCCGTTTCACCTGGACGGGGTGCCCGTGTTCTGGGCCTACTTGACACGGACCGGCGCGTTCCCTGTTTCCAGGGGGCCTACGAGTTGATGGGAAGTTCTGTTTAGGCTGGATTGCTCTCGAACTCAGCACGGTTAGGTCACCGAATGGAAGATCCTGGCGATCAGGAGTTGGTTAGCGTGATAGAATCTCAAAATTTCCCAGAGGGAATGAGACCCGAGGGTGGTGGCGACAAAGCAATTTACCATATTTTACCATCCTAAGCTCGACTTCCATTGTTCTACACGTGCGGTAGGTCAGCTGAGCCCCAAAAGGTGCGATAGATTTGAAGATAGAGAGATAATAAGAGCAATTTGCGTCCGGGGTGGATTTTCTTCCGGTCTGGATATGAAAAAAAGTTTCCATGGAACCATTGCTACCGTATGACAAGCGGCTAGAACAAAAACCAACTGTATAGCGCAGCACCGCTGTAGCAGGTTCCTTAATAATGGGGGTGGAGCAAAATTATGTGACCGCATTCGAGGTATGTTGCCGGATTCCTTCGCGGAAGAACATACGGGGCGTAACGGTTACTGGAATGGGACGGCTGACGCGTTCTTGGTGACCACTGACCGATCGAGGGGTGAAGCTTGCTCGGCACCCCAAGAACTAGAGAAGAGCAAGGCAGGCAAACGGGCAATGCATCTACTCGCTTGGAAGGGGTGAGGTGTGGGCCAGGTATTCAGCTGGAGGCTATGATGTCCGAACTGGGGCCTGACGAACGGAATCGGGTGCAAGGGTGTCCGGAAAAAATAAGACATATGCTGATACGGTGGAGGTGCCAACGGGTCACAGGAATGACGTTCATTTCCGAAGTTTGTTCTTATAAAAGACAGGGTGAAGGAGAGACCCAGTGGGTGTGCCTCACACATACCTTTTCCGCCCGTTTTACTGTGCAACGGACTGCACAAGCACGACACGGTCAAGCACGGTACGTCGGCATCGTGTACTGGTTGCGGCTCGAGGAAAGGCTGACACGATGGCTGTGCAGCTTTTGAGTCATGGATTGGATTAGTCAGCAATGGTACCCCAATCGGGCCGACCCGACAGCTGTCCGACGATATCTGGACACCGTCCGACCCCACATTCATTATTCACAAGAACACGTCCGTCCTCAACTCTACTTCAACACCGACGACCACTATTCAATGGCTCACCAGTCAAAGAAGAAACGCATCGACGACGACTCTGTACCACCAGACGCAGGCACTAAACCCGTCCAGCTTCAGCGTCGGAGAGTCTGGCGTGCATGCGAGAGCTGCAGGTCCGTACCAACCCGCTTTCTCCTCGGTTTCACCCGCAACTAACAAATCAATTTCAGGCGAAAGAAAATCAAGTGTGATGGCTGCGAACCGACCTGCGCACAGTGCCAATCGTCGGGATCGCAATGCACCTGGCTCCAGACCAAGGATAGGGCCGCGTTGAGCAGACAGTGAGTTCGCCCCATTTCCTGTTTCACCCCGTCTCACTTGTCTCGCAGCTATGTGCAAGAGCTCGAAGCTCGCCTCCTGCACATGGAGTCATTGTTCTCTCAAATTACACCCGTGCTTGAGCAATTGGGTCCATCATTGGGAGTTTCCGCAACGCAGGGATCATCCTCAGCACTTGGTAACGCCGAGGGGGCCGCTCTATCTCCGGCATCAGCGGTCCTGCAGGCAATGTCATCAAAGGCTGCCGCAGATGCCCGAACCGAGGACAGCTCTTCACCCGAGTCGACTTCTGTCAAGATGGAGGATGATGTCTCTGAATCGTTCGGTCAACTAGCCCTTGATGAACATGGCGGTCTTCGCTGGATAGGTGGCTCCTCCACCATGTCACTGATTCAGTCCTTCCGTACTCTCACGACGAACCCTCTGCATCGTGTTTCCCCCACGGAAGAAGACCCCCTGGCGCCTGGCCCTAGTGCAAATAAGCTATATTTCCCAGCATCGGTCTTCTTCGGGAAGATACGTGCTCTCCCCAGTGCAGACGAAGTTGAATATCCAGACGAAGACCTGTGTGATAAGCTGGTAAGTAATGATACGTCTGACATGCTATCTGCTGCTAATTCTGATTGCGTGATAGATTGATGCATATTTTGAACGCTTCCACTTTTTAATGCCCATTCTCGACAAGCCCTCATTCATAGCCAGGTACAAACGTCTCATGGGAAGGAGGAGTGACACGGCCTTCATCCAAGCTGAGGCACCTTTTGTCTCTGTTGTCTTCGCGGTCTTCGCTTGTGCCGCTCGTTTGGTCAATGACCCACGCCTTACAAGCGATCGCCAAGACGATGGTGGGATGGGGATGGTCTACTACGAGAGGTAAGATTCCATGCTTGATCGCCGCTCACCTGTCGTGGCTTACCCATTATCAGAGCCTTGCTTCTCCACTACATCAGCCATGCATGGATCCAAGTATCTCACGTCCAAAGTTTTATTCTCATGTCCTCGTTCCTATGTTCGATCAACTGCCTGCCGCAGGCTTGGCTCCTCGTGGGACAAGCGGTGCGCAGTGCGCAGGACCTAGGCTTGCATGTAAGTTTTAGTTCCTAAAACCGTAGCAATTGCTAACGACGTAATAGCGCTCACCCCGCCGCCTATCCATATCACCCGTCGAGAAAGAAACACGGCGGAAAATATGGTGGGGCGTATACTGTCTAGATCGCATGCTGGCACTAGCGCTTGGTCGTCCTCTTGGCATTGAGGATGCTGACTGTGATGTCGAACTCCCTGTGGACGCCGATGACGAGTTGTTACCTGAGTACTTCACAGGCGCTCAGCTTTCGCAAAAGCCTCCGTCCCTGATGTCGGGCAACATAGCCCTCGTGACTCTATACCAGATCGCCGGTCGGGTCCTGCGCCAAGTCTACGCAGTCGACGTCTGCA